>JABSTQ010011078.1:0-254745 GCA_013358835.2 Ixodes persulcatus | reverse complement strand
TCTGACATGGACCGTTAGCGGTGGAGATGTTTTCCCACGGCTTCTAGCGGATCCAAGCTTACCGCTAGAAGAACCACTGCCTCAGCATTTCACCGACCATGAACAGTAATAATGGAGTCGAACGCAACCCGGACTCAGCACTACCTATGAGCAATCAAAAATCAGCACCATCAGCACTACCTATGAACAATAAAATCAGTATCATCAGCACCACCAGAGCTTCGCCCAATCACATCATTCCCCACGTGGAGATGTTGTGATTTTAATACTTCGCAGATCATTTTTGAGTTTATTTAATTCTTCGATTACGTTGCTTTGCCCTATTTGCAGCTGCTGGGCAATACGAAAATAGAAGCCAACGTTTCCGCCTGTTCCTTAGTCTTGGACCCGGATTCTACCCAATATCACCTGACCATCGCGTTGAAAAAAATCGACTTCGTCTCTGCGTGCCTGCGCCGGAAACAGGCGAACGGAATCCTTATCTCTAATTTCGTCATGTTTTATTCTTGATTTTATTTCTTTCGTCTCAGCGGGAGACCGTTTTTTCTTTTTTTCTTCCGAGTCTGACATTTAGCACTGTCTGCTCTGTCGCCGTGCGATCCATACGCGCTGACGGCTGAGGACATCTCTGAGTTGAGCGTGCTGGAGTTGGTGTGAGTCGAAAGGACAGTGAGGATTGTCTCAAGGTTACCAGGCTCGTTCGAAGACGGCGTCGCGTGAGTGAGTGAATGGGTGAGTGATGTGGTCGACGGGATATTTGAGTGCGTGGTTGTTCGGCGCGGTGGCTCTGGGCTTTAACCTGGACGAACAGTTCGCGACCGTGCTTCGAGGGGAGCCCGGCAGTTACTTTGGGTTCTCGGTGGCTTTTCATCAGAACCGCCAGGGCAACCAGTAAGTAAATGAAACTCTTTATACTATTACTCGCACGACTGTTTGAATTGGCTGTTGACAGCTGAAGATAGGTTGTGGGCGTCGTACATTTGGTTTTCTACTTTTTGTTTTACCTTCACAATTATTACAATACATTGTCTGATATATTCGTTTCTGTGGAGTGGTATTATATCCAAGCCAGAAACTGCCATTTGTTCCAGTTTTTTTTTCTTGTGTTTTTAGCCGTAGGATAGGGGGGGGCCCGTTGTACATTGTCATTTATTCTTATCCTGAAAAACAAAACAAACAAAACTTAAATCACGCCTTTTTTGAAAAAAATAATGATATAAAAAAAATATTATTGCTATTTGGAGTTTCCATTACTCACTGCTTCCAATGAGCACACTTATTTTTTTACCTTTCTTCATGTAAGATTCGAGGACGGAGGGTACGAAATATTGGCACTTTCTTCTCTGCTTCTCTGTGTTGAAAACAAATCGCAGCGTCGAGTTTGCCTTTTCACTTTTTCTCCGTAGCTCAATATATGGTTGAGAGATAAAAATTAAATACAACAGGTACAAAGAAAGAAAGAAAGAAAGAAAGAAAGAAAG
This sequence comes from Ixodes persulcatus, assembly GCA_013358835.2. Taxonomy (NCBI): domain Eukaryota; kingdom Metazoa; phylum Arthropoda; class Arachnida; order Ixodida; family Ixodidae; genus Ixodes; species Ixodes persulcatus. Next base: position 253,264 of record JABSTQ010011078.1, on the reverse strand, counting down.
AAACTGACGAGAAAGCGGCGGGTGGCTCTTCTCCCTCTCAAACAGTCATTTCCAGCTTAATCAGCAAGCTGACTGAATGATGATAATTGTGACATCGGTGCTCAGCGTGCGCGCTTACGTGCGCGTGGTTTTGAAAACTACCAGGCATCGGGCACTGTCTTTCTTTATTTTATTTTAGCTCCACCGGCCGGCAGCATTTCAACATAAAAGTTGCTGCTGTGGGGGATTATTTTGTGGCATCGCTTATTCTCAGACCTAGAAATTTAAATCTTTTGCACAAGATTTTAATATTTATCCCAAATGGCGCATGCTTTGATATGTTAATGAATTGGCAATTAAGCTTTTTTTTTTTTTTCTTGAGATATTTAAAGTCAAGAAAAGGCTGCTCATTTTTTATAACACACGGAAGTTTGACGCATGTAGTTCATAATCACAGTAAAAAAAAAGTGTTGCAACTGAATGGAACTTTACGGCATAATTAATATGCTGCAAAGGGAGAAAATAGTGCATGAAATGTATAAATTTCACGCATTATTTTTCTCGAGACTCGGGTGCACTGAAATGACTGATAACGAGTCTATTACGTCTAAACAAAAAAACAAAAAAACTATACACATTTAGAAAGAGGTGATTTATATTTGATCTAAATAAAATCAATCTGGCTTAAGTCAAATAAATGTGATGGGGTACCTATCAGATCTATTTTGTTCAAGCCAGATTGATTTTTCCAGGTTCAGGTATAAATCCCTTCTCACTAAATAGAAAACAAATAAGGTCTCCCCCTTTCCTAACACATTAAAATAACCAAAACTGTATTCCTATATTTGTACTTTTGTTCAGTGTTGTGTACGGAACGGCGTTCCTGGAACGCGTTCCTTTTAGGAGGAACGAAAGAACGCCGCCGCTCCATTTTGCATCGATGGAACTCGTTACATTTTCACTGGAACGGAAACAGGAACGGCGTTCCTTTTCTCTTTCAGTGTGGTAATTTTTATTTTATTGATTTTATCCAACCTTCGTGAAGAAGGACCTGTAGCTCTTTAGACTGACCTTCCAAAAGCCCTACCCTCTTCTTCGCTTGCTCGTCTTGCGGACAGCAACATCGAGAAGCAACTGTTGTTAAGTTCGAACAGGGGACTTCGTTAGATTGAAACGTGTGAGGTTGTTGTAAAACGCTCGTGCAATGTGGGCTAACAGTACAGTTGGTTCGTCTGAATCGCTCACCACAAACAAGATTATGGTTAAAAGCTGAGATTTTTTAAAGGTGAATATATCAACAAATGAAACTCTGCTTCCGCTTGTTTTCTTCTCCTGGTGCCCTTCCATCAAAGTATTGAAACTGGTATGTTGCCATTTGATGGGATATATATATATATATATATATATATATTATGTGTGTGTGTGTGTGTGTGTGTGTGTGTGTGTGTGTGTGTGTGTGTGTGTGTGTGTGTGTGTGTGTGTGTGGTGTGTGTGTGTGTGTGTGTGTGTGTGTGTGTGTGTGTGTGTGTGTGTGTGTGTGTGTGTGTGTGTGTGTGTGTGTGTGTGTGTGTGTGGTGTACAGAGGTTATTACAGTTTGGTAGTCCAGAGGACAATATATATATATATTGTCCTCTGGACTACCAAACTGTAATAACCTCTGTACACATTAACACAAAATGGCTAAATATCAGCGAATTCTTATGAGTTTCCATTTAAGTTTAACAAAAAAAAAAGTCGTAGGAATGACCTAAATTCCAGGTCAAAATGTCAATCGAGGGAGTGTTCATCGAGTCAAAATGTCCAATATTGGACTTTTACACTTATGGACATTACTTCGTCTCGGTGGACGCTTTGACCTGGATGGATATTTTGACTCCATGGAAATTTCGTCTCGATGAACATTTTGACCGTTAGACAGTTTACCTCGTTGACTCATATTTTAACAGTGGTACCAATACCGACTTGTATATATATGTAGTATACACACACGTTCTTGCACGAACGGTCACAACCTGACCTGTTGCGCAAATCTTAGTGACTTTTTTTTTAAATTTTGTGACAAACCATAATTTGCTTTGCCAAATGTTTGGGAGAGAACAGCTTTTTCTATTCAAAAAATAAAACAAACTTTACGGCCCGCTAAACCTCCGCTAGAATGTGCGCACTGGTTGGAAGAAGACGCCGAATGTTCAGGAAAAAACGCTAGAAGTTTTAAAAGGTGTGAGCAACATTAAAAAAAAAAAAGTCTATTACAAAATAGGACGCGTTCGCTGACTTCAGTTTCGCAAATTTATCAATCTGAAAACAATCACGAACAACTGGTCCGGCGAATCATTCACCCCGCGCTACTGAACACGCTGTATACCACTCTAAATCTCGAAAATTCGTTGGAAACATTCTGCAAATATAGAACTCGGGGAAAAGCTCTTAATTCACTGTATGCACGGTCCCTGTTGACCGTTAGTTAGCGCTTTCTTCTAAAAACCTCGGCTCCGGTATCGAACTGCTGGAGTTACGTTCTGTTAAATTTTAATTATGTTAGCGCTCAGAAAAACAGGGTTGTATCCACTCCTAACGGCCTGTGTATTGGTAGTACTTATGGAATTGATAGAGGTAAAAATGCTACACAATTACTGTAAACGTTTTGTTATATAAATAAGATAATGACAAAAGTAAGTAAAGACGAAGATTAAAAAAAAAAGAACAAAATTGAGAATACTTCTTTGGCTCCAAATTACGGGCAACAATTTCCTCACCCCTGGACTAATTTTGAAATATGGAAAATTAATTCACTAGCTTCGGCTGAAAGTGAACGAGCTGCTCCTGATGTTTGTGGCGGAAACTTCTAAATAGGGCTCCATAACAAACGACACATTGTTGCCACAAGCAACATAACATTTCACCACACACACCACAAGGTCCCCGGAAACAACAGAGCACAATAAACCTTAAACTGAACCTCCTACATAGTTGGCAGAGCGGAGGAGGCGGGCGTTCGTTGAAAAACAATTCGTAGAAGGGCAACTCGTATTTTTTGCAGAAATATCGAAGTAGCACGTACTTGGAAAAATGTGGATTCGTCTTAGGACACTTAGTCGCTGGGTCAACAGCTAAAACACGAGAAAATGGTGGCATGGAACGCATCTGTGTAAAAATAAAGTTTCAAAGACCACTTTACTTTTCGCACACTTTGTGGTTTCGGGGCTCTCAGCCACTTTTTTTTTTTTTTTGGGGGGGGGGGGGGGGGGTTCCGAGTGGAACCATGTTTAGGAATATATTTTGTCAAAATTTCATAAGTTAGAAGTAAAAAAAATAAAAAAGAATAGGACCCGATGGACATTTTGATTCGATAGACATTTCGACCCAATAGACATTTTCACTCGGTGGACATTTTGACCCTATTGGACATTTCGTCTCGATGGACATTTTGACTAGGTGGACATTCTGACACGCGTTTCACGTGACCTGTTAAACATTTCGTCTTCATGAACCATAGGACATGAAGCCATCTAGAAGCTTCCGAAGATGGAGAGGCACGCCGGATGCAGTGCGGAAATTGCAGTCAATGAAATTTGTTCCGGGTTGAACGGAATACGCTTTTCCTGTTTCGGTTTTATCAAATTGATTCATCCTGCACCTAAATAAATAAAAAAAATTACTTCGACACAATGAACAAGCACATCAAACATCCAACAACATTGTATTTCCATAATTTAAAGTTATTCCATTTTTTTTAAGTTTTGACCGTGCCCATGTTGATTTTCTCGTACTGTGGTCATGATGTCGCCTCATATGACGAAGGTATTCAATCAGAAAGTATGAGGCAACGACGCTCTGTTTTACTTTACGATGAGCTACAGCGAACGCTGCGAGCCATCGGAGTCAGTCCAATCAGCGCTGGGTTGGCTGGGATGATTCATATCGTCTGTTGCGGTCCATCGCAAGGTGCAGAGAAATATAGAGAGCGCGTATTGTTGATGTTTTTAAATATTTTATACATTACCGAATTCTCTCTCTCCCTCTTTGTCTTTCGCTTTTGTCTTTGTTTGCTTCAGAGTTTGTTCACCAATATTACCTTGTTAGAGTAACAACAATGCACAATTAGGCGCACATACTTGGAGATAATTATTACGTCTCCTTCATTCCAAAAAAACAAGAACAAAAACAAAAAGGCAAGTGGGTGATTCCACGTCAGTTTATGCAATGATGGTCCGGGTCATAATTTAGATATATTTGTTAAAAATTTATATGAAAGCCATGTTCTTGGGAGGAACATTCAGCTATATATGAACGCCGTAACAATTTTCTTCGCTGAAATATAAAATAGAGAAGCTCGAGGCGTGGAAATTGAGGAGATTTCACAATGCTACTTTACACAGTTGTCATTTCCTCATCAAACCTTTCACGTCACCATAACTTTATATACGTTTTGCAAACAATATACAACACATAGACAAAAACGAAAAATATCAATAAAATATTTCTATGCAAACGAAAAAATCAAACATGGCATAAAAACGCGTTTTAGAGACATATTCACAATTTTTTTCCAAATAAACTATCTATCATAATACTTCACAAAGGGTATCAAAATGCGCGTCTTTAAATATTCTTTACGAATATATAAAGATAATATGCCCACCCTTAATTATCCTTTTGTTATTAACGAGGACATGCGGCTGATTTCTCAAAATGTGGCAAGATTGGGCGTCGATATTTAAAAAAAACGCCATCGTTTATCTTTTTTTTTAAACTCCCCTTGACACTTTGCAGTGACTTGAACTAACCTGTTATGGCAAAAGGTTGAGTAACATATGACCTCCGAACGGGAAAAGCTCCTACAAACCTTCACTCGGAGCAAGCCGACGTCTTCGTCATAGCGGCTTTGGCGCACAGCACCAAACATAAGGGGTGAGTACATAAGGGGTGAGTATTCATAAGGGGTGAGTATTAGTGACGCTAAAAGGAACTTCGAGCTGGAATACCATTAATTAGCTTACAATTAACAGAAACAAAACGGCCCCACTCTGCAAATTCGCTAACTATGCATACATAAGCTTAAAACTCTCAGTTGCGTGAGTGGCCACGTATACATCCGGCCTCTCGGCTAATGATGACTTCCACAGATGAGATGCCTGGATTTATCTCATAGGTTTTACGGTGGTTTACATTGCTTGCTTCACCGCACGAAACTCTCGAACTCGAAGACAGTTATGAGCACTGCACGGAGTGGTTTGACGCGTTCCGCGAAGCGCTGAAGGCATGCAGTTCCCACCAGGAACGAAAGCCATTGTACACGCTTCTGCCACCAAGTATCTCGAAGAAAAAAATATTGCGTCTGGTGCCGGAAGCGACTGCCTACATGATTGATCATACAAGAATACTGAAGCGTAAAGGAGGTGTATGGGCAACCCCTGATCCCTACATGGGGAAAAAGGCGAATGACGAAGACGCGAGGGTTACAATTGAGTACTACAGACGCGACGACCTCGCATGCTCTGTTCAAAGCCCCATCTAAAAGGACGTCGTCAAAGCCATGATCAGCGACGTGTCTAAAGTCGTAAAAAAGTTTACGACCCGCTCTATTAAGGAAGCTTACCAGCTGTTTAGGAAGGACCATCCCCATCCAGAACAAGGCAACTCCAAGTTTTATTCCCTACGACTAAAATGGGTAAAAACAAAGTCCCAAGCACGAGGTGTGCGCACGCAAATATGGCGTCAATTTTCAGTTGCTTTTAACAGCCATAACAAAAGCCCCAAAGAAGACATTTACTGAAGACGACCTCAAGCGCATCTACGGCGCCGTTGCGCAACGGTGCAACGGCGCAGAACGATCGTTCTGCGCCGTTGCGCAGAACGATTGCTTCCTGCGCCGTTGCGAAAAGTGTCCAAAAACGCCGAGCACCTCGCTGCAGTCGCTTTATCTCGACGAAGACAAAAAGATCTGTTTCGCGTTATGGGACGCTGGCGAACTCGTCAAAAAGGTTATGGACACTTCCGCCTTCCTGCGGGAACTGGAGAGCGAAAAGTACATGAGGCATTCTTACATCCGTGACCTCCAACGAAGCCTGATACATGACACAAGAACCGCCTTACCACCCAAGGCAGTGATGTTCCACTTCGATTTTGCGGAAAAGTGGACAGTACTGTAAGTTTAGAAAGAGTTATATAAGTAAAGACAGGGGACGGGACAACTCTTCCCAACCGAAGTGCAGAGTTTTCATTGGAAAAGAACTCAAGTGTCTCTCTTCACAAGTGTGGTTACGTCCACGCAAGGCACCCAAAGCTTTGCCGTTGTCAGCGATGGTACATGACACATGACACAGCTCACGCTCTTCTAGCCACAGAGGCCATAAAAGAGTATGTTGATGAACGTTACCCAGTCTTTTCTGCTATAATTTTTGTATCAGAAGGAGCGGCGGCGCATTTCAAGAATTGCTTCTTGCACGAACTGTCTCGGAAGCCCTACTCTTCGGCAAGACCGATCTTTTCAGCCCCTGGACACAAAAAAGCACTTGTGATCGAGTAGGTGGTGTTCTTAAACACCACACAACGCTCACCAACTTGAGATCTTTGCTCAACTCAACCATTGTCACCGCTAAAGACTTTGTGAATGTGCTACGTGAAAAAGTAACAAATGTCTGCATGTTCCACCTCTCTGCGGAACGGGTTCGAGAGTTTCGTGCGGTGAAGCAAGCAGAGTGGACCACTGTAAAACCTGTGAGAGGAATCCAGGCATCTCATCTGTGCAAGTCATCATATGCCGAGAGGCCGGATGTATACATGGCCACTCACGCAACTGAGAGTTTTAAGCTTACCCTTACAAAAATGATCAATGAGTTTTAATTGACTTTCTATTGTGTTCCTATAGAGTCAATTGAAACTCAACATAAACTCAATGTCTAATGAGTTTGATCATTAGAAACTCAATTTTGATTCTATTGAACTTACTCATTAGGAATGCAATTGAGGCTGATCATAAGAAACTCAATATCGAATCTATTGACTTTACTCATTAGGAATGCAATTGAGTTTGATCATTAGAAACTCAATATCAATTCTAATGAATTTACTCATTAGGGATGCAATAGAGTTTTATCATAAGAAAGTCAATATCGATTCTATTGAATTTACTCATTAGGAATGCAATTGAGTTTGGTCATAAGAACTCAACATCGATTCAATTGAATTTACTCATTAGGAAGGCAATTGAGTTTGGTCATAAGAAACTCAATATCGATCCTATTGAATTATTCATTAGGAATGCAATTTAGTTTGGTAATAAGAAACTCAATATCGATTCTATTGAATTTACTCATTAGGAATGCAATTGAGTTTGGTCATTGAGATCTCAATATATATTCTTTTGAAATCGCTCATTAAAAATGAAATTGGGTTTGCTCATTAGAAATGCAATATGTATTCTTTTGAATTTACTCATTAGGAATGCAATTGAGTTTGGTCATAAGAAACTCAATATCGATCCTATTGAATTTACTCATTAGGAATGCAATTGAGCTTGGTCATAAGAAACTCAATAGCAATTCTATTGAATTTACTCATAAGGAATGCAATTGAGTTTGTTGTTTTTTGGTCGTTTGTGGATTACTGCACCGAGCGATTATTGCTTATACCAATGTTTTTTTTATTAAGGGATAGAGTCGAATGACTTCGAAACATTGTTTATCATTTATGAGACTTCCAAGGAGGAAATAGCAAACTGGGAACCTTAATAAATGCTTAGGTGGTCACCGGCCAAATTAATACCTTTCTTATGTAGGGCATACAAGGTGGTGGGGCAGTCAAGGGGAGTACGATTAGTGGGTTGTAAGTGCTTAGTTCATAAAAAAAAAGGTTGTGAGTGCTTAGTTATGATGTTTGTGTTCGTTTCCTCCATGTGCTTTGTTTCCTTCATGTTGCATGCTTTAAGGAAGTATACAAAAAAAATTCTTAACCAGTTGCATTTTTTTTAAACGCAGTTGCAATACATTCTATTGAAACACGTTGCAAAAATTCAATTGAAACTCAATTGCAATATTTTTATTGAAACTCAATAGCAAAAGTTCTATTAAAACACTATTGCCAAAATTCAATTGAACTGCAATTGCTAAAAATTCAATTAAGCCTCAGTAACCAATACCCTGGGATGGTTCAATAGGGACTCATTAGAAAAAAGTCAATTGAATTTCAATTGAGACTGAATGCGGTCTATTGAGTGAGCCCTTTATACTTTCAATTGAAACTCAGTTCATTTTTTTGTAAGGGTATGTATGCATATTTAGCGACTTTGCAGAGTACGGGCCGTTTTGTTTCTGTGAATTGTAAGCTAATTAATGGTATTCCAGCTCAACGTACCTTTTCGCGTCAGTTATACTCACCCCTTATGAAAAAAAGAGTTTTAATAATGTAAAATGCATGCCATAACTAACGCTCAAAATGTTTGGTGCTGTGCGGCAAAGCCGCTATGACGAAGACGTCGGCTCGCTCCGAGTAAAGGTTTGTCGTAGCTTTTCCCGTTCGGAGGTCATATGTTTCTAAATCTTTTGCCATCACAGGTTAGTTCAAGTCACTTCAAAGTGCCAAAGGGAGTTTAAATAAAATAAAAGACGGAGTTTTTTTAAATATCGACGCCCAATCTTGCCACATTTTGAGAAATCAGCCGCATGTCCGCGTTAATTTCTTTATATACAATTTTCCCGTTCGGAGGTCATATGTTTCTAAATCTTTTGCCATCACAGGTTAGTTCAAGTCACTTCAAAGTGCCAAAGGGAGTTTAAATAAAATAAAAGACGGAGTTTTTTTAAATATCGACGCCCAATCTTGCCACATTTTGAGAAATCAGCCGCATGTCCGCGTTAATTTCTTTATATACAATGTTCATCTTGTTTTGAATATCTTCCGCCTTAGAGAGAGAAAACAACTGTACACTGTGAATGACGGATATATGAAAGGCTCTTTGGCACTACTGACAACAGAGTTCACGACGAAGTCTAAAAAAAAAGAAAATTGCCCAAGCTTTTGATTTATGTTGTTCTGGCTTTCTTCGATATACATATATATATATATTTCTTTTTGCGTGCCCGTCAAGGGCGTTGTAGATAGTGCAAAGAGCTTTAGTCAGCAAATTTAGAAGGAATACATTCTACTCTCCCCTTCGCTTATCCAGATGAACATACATGAAATGAATGATGTGAATAGGGACAGTGATCTACAGAGTGCTTTACCAGAAACAAAGATTGATCAGGAGAGTAACACTTGCGGTTACGCATAAAAGCAGCAGCGCAAATTCTGGCGAAATATTGATGGCCACCGATTTGCCTCAAAATTTGTTCAACACATTAAGCGACGCATCTGAACTGCTAAAATTACAACTCACAATAATATTTTTTTGCAAAGTTATTGAATTTTTATATTTGGCCTGAGAGGCGGCGTGTTCCCGACGGGTTACAAGAAGTTCGATGGTGTGAAATGAATGCCGGAGAACTCCCACGTCAGCAAAACGACAAACGGAACGCGCAAAATACTGTCTTTTTGTTTTGTTTTTTGTTTTTTTTAGATTTCCTGCTCGATTTGGAAGGTTTACAATAGTGACATCACACCACTGCAGAACGCGCGAAAATTTGAATGTTAGTTTTGATATAACTTTTATTTGCTATTTTCTCAATCGCTGTTTTAGATTTTGAGATAATGAATAGAATGCCGGGAAGAGTAAAGCCTGGACATTCCGAAAATGTATTTAGTATAGGTAGCTAAAAAACAAAGAGTTTGGATTTCCTTTTTTAGAACTCAACGTCAAATTAAGCGAAGAAACATGTGATGTCGACAGACTTCTGCAACTCTCGGACCCAGCGTATATAAATGGAGTTCCTTCATTGAGCGAAAGAAGTTCACGAATAAATATTCGCCCTCATTCCCCCTCCTAAAAAAAAAAAAAAAACAAGAAAAAACATAAACGCTCCCATAAAACAATTTTGTAAATACCTAGCTTAGTTTTGCTAATCTCTTCCGAGTCCAAAAGTCAACGTTAATTGCGAACTGTTTAAAGTACTCTTGGGTGTCTTTTACTTATGTTTGTGCCTATCGCGTTGTCGCTCAGTGAAGTAGACTTGGAAATGCGTTCATATATCCGCTCTGACTAACGGTTCACACACCAGGGGTTTTCGAGTGCGTCATCGCAGAGTTGCGCGGATCGTCCGGGATGTGAGTCACTTCCCGCTTTGCGTCACACGGTGCTTGATTGACAGGGAGCGATACAGTTGATGTCGCCAATTGACAAGCGATATAGCTATTCCGAGTTTCCGACAAGCCTGAGAACGGCAGGGAGGAGCTTCAGTTGTCCCGCCTCCGGCGCGGGCTTTCTACCTTCGACGATGCTTCGGCGTCTCGTGCACCATGAGCTTGCGCGCACGCAGCCAAAGCACGGCGGAAGGCATGGAACGCGCGCGTTCCGCCGCTGCCGCCGCCCAGGTTCCGTTCTCGTGTGCTCTCTGCGCCTCTGCAGAACCCGCGTACGTTCTTTCGCTTCTCCCACCGCAGGCGCGCTCATGGGCGCCCCCGTCCTAAAGAAGCGATTAAAAAAAAAAAAAAAGAAAGTAATGCACGTCTTTGTGTTGTTTTTTTTTTTCCAAAACGTGCAACATCTCACGCAATCGTTCCACTAAAGCACATAACTCCTCAGACGTCTCTAGCTACATCAATTCCACTGAAAGCAAACGACCCATTGAAGGCAAATCTCTTCCAACGTGGCTTTCCACAACGCAGCAGCTGCCGCTCTCAATCGCAGCATGATAATCTTTTAATCCGCGTTCTCGAACCGCCAGCGTTGCGCCTGCTGGACGAGTGGAAACTTTAGTGCGCACCCGCGCTTACCACGTGCTTCGAATCTTTAAAATCGACTGATTTAGTGGTTTTAGACGACGTTCAGTAAGTTTCTAATAGAAACCTTGCATTTATTCCCAATTTTTAAAATTTTAATTAAGAAATGTCGGTTAATTATTCGACTTATCCTGTGACGATTCGCCCGTTATATAATGTCGCCCTGGCCGTATAAGACCGTATTAGTGCATCTTTTAAGACTAAATTTGATCTTGATTTAAGACTAAATTTGAATTTGAAATAAGAAATAAATTTGTTCGAATTAAAATCAACCTTCTTGTATATTAACATTTGTAACTCGCATTTTGTCACCCGTATTTATTGGGGACAAGTATTAGACGAAGTTCTTTAAATTGTGGAGCGCATGTGCATCCAAAGGAACATTGAGCATTATGCGAACGGCCGTTCTTTCAAAGTGACATTTGCTGATGTTTGACAAGGTTGTGGTACATCGTATTAAGCTACAATAATCCAGCCGGGGTTTGAAAAATGCCTTCTGAATAAGCATCTTTATGTGACGAGGCAATAAAGCTCATGTTTGTCGACGTAGCGCACTTGAGAAATTGTCACTCAAGCATTCACACACCCAAAGAACACACCTCTCACACAGCGCTCACTAACAACTTTGTATTTCGTGTTTAACTTCGGCTTCTACTTCAACTTGAGTTTGAGACGATTTGCAAGTAGAAAAAGACAAAATATGAGTAAAATAATTCCCGTCTAACGCTTAGGCTAATTTGCATCTAAATAATTAATCTCTTTTCGTGATAATGTTATCGACGCCGTACTAACACATTTGTCCTCTAGTCGTATGATGTTCTCAACTTCGATGTTTTCCATTGTTAATTGGTTTACACTTTTGCCCAATTAACAAGGGAAATCATCGAAGCCGAGAACATCATACGACTAGAGGACAAATGTGTTAGTTCGCCGTTGATAACATTATCATGAAAAGAGATTAATTATTTAACCGCAAATTAGCCTAAGCGTTAGACGGGAATTTTGGACTCATATTTCGTCTTTTTCTATTTGCAAATCGTCTCAAACTGAAACAGAAGTAGAAGCCGAAGTTAAACACAAAATACAAAGTTGTTAGTGAGCGCTGTGTGAGAGGTGTGTTCTTTGGGTGTGTGAATGCTTGAGTGAAAGTTTCTCGAGTGCGCTAAGTCGACAAACATGAATAACCAACTCGCCCAATCTCAAGTTCTTACAATAAAGCTCCGAAGCGACATGGTACTTTTCTAACCATGCGCTTGATAGCCTTTTTAATAACATTGTTGTTCTGGTTATCTCATGGCATCTGGTCATTAAAATTAACTCCCAGCGTTTTGACGTTGGGGAGAGTTTCTATCACTGAAAGCACAAGGGCAATGCATTTTTTCTGCTTAAAAAGGACGGCCTTACTTTTGATCGCGTCCATTGCTAATAAATTAACTTCGTTTTCTTTTGTGTTCAATAAAACCTTTGTTTTATACGCCAAGTCCTCTATTTCAGAGCCTAAAAATAAACCGGTATCATTGGCATTTATTGGTATCATTATCAATATTTTCATCGTCATCATTATTATTGGTATCAATAGCAAATTCTATTGACAACAAACAACGTGTAGATTGTATATTTTAAGACTTTTTTAAAGCTTTTGATACCGTGCCACATCATTTATGATTAGAAAAACTTATATCCCTAGGTAAAAATCACAAAATCGTCATCTCGGTTACTTGCTATTCGTCCGGTCGTGGACGAAGTGTCGTAGTGAAAGTCCAGAAATCTTCATCAATTCTAGTAACCTTAGGGGCACCACAAAGGACAGTTGTTGGGCCCTTGTTATTTCTTATATTTATCAATGACATTTGTGAAGATGTACAATATCACGTTAAATTATTGGCGGACGGTTGTATAGTTTACAAGATAGTTGAACATGACGTGAATGCTTGTGAGAAGTACTGAATGGCTGGTGTGACTACTGGGAAATGAGCTCAAATATAAAGAAGTGGAAATATATGTTGTTTTTCACGTGGTATAGTTCGCCCACCTGCATATTAACCGAACAATATTGCCGCGCGCGCAGCTGGCCAAGGAGGCAGCGCGCGCGTGGCCTAACGGTTATCGTGCCTGCCTCCCATGCGAAAGGCCAGGGTTCGATCCCTGGGAACGACGCATCTTTTGTTGTTCCTGCAATCTAGTTTTCTGGTAAATTCGAGAATCCTGTTGCGTGTTTGAGGTCCGAATGCTCTACGCGTCGAAAATTCTACGCTGAATATTCCAGAAGCTTACGCATGTACATAAGGGGCTCCGCGTGGCGAACCGGAGTCAGTCTCGCCCCAGCGTTCGACTCTGCTGTTACGCCGACTTCGACGCCCGCGACGCTCTGTTATTATCGTTTGTACCCTTTCATTTTTTAGCACAAGTTCGCCACATTAAACGTTTATTTCTTCTTGTTTATTTATTGTTCTTTTGGTCACCACCCGTGACAATATCATACTTTAACGTGTAGACAGCTACCAATACCGGGGAGTTTATTTTTCGTCCGATTTAAAATGGAGTGATCACACTGACTATACCCTTGTCAAGGCTAGTAAAATGTTGAACTGTATCCGTAGGAATTTTAAAAATACACCACGTAGCGTGAAACAGACGTTATATATATATTTTTTATCATGTCGATTCTAGAAGATACGTGTGCCATCTGAGACCTGCCGCAGAGTTATTTGTTATATAGCTGTTTCAAAATCAGGTGTTAAGGTTTGTGTCCGGAAATTACAGCCCATACACACGTTGTACCGAAATGAAAACTAGATTAGGTTCGGTCAGTCTTAAACACCAAAGAAGGTGTTTGTGCTTGAAATTTTTTTTCACGCAGTATATTGTGGACGAACAGGTATTGAACGAAGTTTGTATATATTTTGGCAGCATCACGTATCTGCAAGATTGGATCACTCGAAAAATGTGGCAGAGTTTCGCGTTCAAACTGACTGTTTTTCTTCATAATTTCTTTTTTTCTCAAAATATTAGGGAATGTAATTCACTTTCAGAAGAGCTAATCTAGGTTTCTGATCACGTTGTTGTTTATAATATACTAAAGAGCTGTATTGAAGTATAGAAATGTATTCTTCGTTGTTTTTAGAGCGCAGCTCTTAGGCGCCCGTTTTCGGGTTGAGCGGCGTTGCCGTCGGCGTAACCGCGCGCGTTGATGGGACACCACAGGTTTCCCGCTAAATTTAGCGGGGAAAATCACGTCACATGACTTTGTGTCACGTCACCCATGAGAAAATTCAGCGGGAGGAGGAGGAGAGGAGGAGGAGGGGCATACCCTCCCCGTCGCACCCTCCCCCCGTCCTCCTCAAAAGCTGCGCTCTAATTTCGCGTTACAGAGATTTGTAAAGGTCTTTCATTTTTTTTTGTTGTTGTTATTTACATGAGACTTGAATATGTTAATTATGTATACACAATCTATGTACCCCCTATATACTGCCTAACGTTGTATTGAAGTATAGAAATGTATTCTTTATTGTTTTTGTTTTGTGAGTATTCATGAATTTTGAATACATTCATTATGCATACGGAATCCATGCACCGCCTCCCTTATGCTTAACGACGCAGCCATGGGCGTACCAACCGGGGGGGGCAAGGGGGGCGCTTGCCCCCCCCCCCAGTTTTCGGAGTGGGGGGCAAGGCATGTGTTTTGCCCCCCCCCCCCCCCCTGAAACAGCCGCCACAGGGCAGGGCAAACACTGTCCGGCGGCGCCCAGGGAATTCCGAGGGCACCGCCCCCCCCCCCCCGGCCCTGGGGGGGGGGGGGTGGTCTCGTTTGCCCCCCCCCCCCCCACTCAAAAACAAGTTGGTACGCCACTGGACGCAGCAGGTATTTGTATAAATAAATAAAGCAGGTTATGAAAGAAAAGGCTTTTCTTATATTAGCAACGTCGTTTATATATATATAAATTAATTCACAGATGACATAACATCATACTTTCCCGTACTCAAGCCCTAATAAGTAGTACAGATAAACTGTGTTCATTTATTAAGGCACAGATTGTGGGCGAAATCAAGGATACGACTGTAGCAGATGTGATGGTATACACTGAGAACGTCGTAGGACTGGAGCTTTGTTATTTGAGGAATGTGATCAACACGGTCGAACGCCTTCGAAAGGTTGATGAAGACGCCCATAACCGACCTTTTATTTGATCTTCAAGCGACTTAAAAATTGTTTTCTTCTGCTCAAATATTACCTTCACAATAATGTGGCAGGGAGGGCAGGCAGGAAGTGTTGGAATATCCGCAGTGCACGCAAATGTTCAATAGCTGCGATCCAACAACAGTGCCTGTCAATAAAGCGCCCCCAAAACCTTTTCACTCTAAAATGTTCCGTGCACTGGGATACAGAGCCTAGGATACACTCTCATTTGAGAAATTGTAGACCATGTTGTGAAAAAATCAAGCCCTACCACAATACAAATTAAGAAAATAGAACAATCACGCTTCGACAGCGCTCTTCCAACCAGAACAATTCGCAAGTTACTCACTCACGTGTATACCTTTGACAATGTTATATACACAAATCAACCAATGAAACTAGGATGCATTCAATATTTTTCTTCAAAGGTACATGCTCAATGGTAACAATAGGCTGTCACAAACGAAAAAAGAATTCTAAAACCGAGGAATGTTTGTTTTGGGAAAATGGCGGTAGACCGACCTCTTGAATACATGGAGCTCTATGGCGGCAGTTACCGAAGACGGGAGAAAATGGGCCCCATATGTTCCAAAAGAAAGTTTCAGAAAATCAATTATAACTTTTGCATAAGATAATGGTTAGTGCTGAAACTTTGGCATCTGGATCGGACATCAAGCGCTACATTTGGCCGAAAAATAAGCGTGAGGCGGTGCAAATTTTTTTTTTCGGTTAAAAAAAATATGAGAGACGTTTACAATCCCCTGTAACACCGAATTAGAGCGCAGCTCTTGAAAAGGAGGAAGGGAAGTTACGGAGAGGAGGGTATGCCCCTCCTCCTCATCCGTACCCTCCCCTCCTCCTCTCCTGCTCCCTCCCATTTAGCGGGAAATTTTCGCTAAATTTAGAGGGGAATTTTTTCCGCTAAATTTAGCTAGAATTGTTTTCGCTAAATTTAGCGGGGAAATATTTCGACTAAATTTAGCGGGGAAATTTTTCCGCTAAATTTAGCGGGGCAATTTACCCATAATGAAACGCGCTCTGAAGTCACGAGTGACGTCACTCATGACCCTCGTGGCGTCACACGTTACGTCACGTGTTACGTCATTATGGGAAACGTCCCTTAATGCAACACGCGGTTACTCCGACGCCGCTCAAGCCGGAAACGGGCGCCCAAGAGCTGCGCTCTAAAAAAAGATATTATTTATAAAAGATGATTGTGAAGCATCAGTATAAGCTAAAGGCTTGTTCACACGTTTGCGTCGATTCCGTCCCAGCAACCAAGACGACAGCAACGACAAGGACACTGGGGCAACTCGGACTTGTGATTGCTTCACAAAAAATTAAGTCTGCATTGCTTGTCCCGTTGCGTACGACGAACGCTTGTCCCGGTGACTGTGTAGTTGCTGTCGTGCTGCAATCATCACCACTGCATGAATCAGGCATGATAGCTGATGCTGGGAGACAAATGCTCCATCCGTCTGTGTCTGTAACCATGGATTCATTCTCCATCTGCTGTGTCCCAGGACAAAGAGCAAAAGTATTGCGTAACCATATGGTGAAAAGCAAAAGCAAATTAGGCATTGAGTGTTCTAAACAGCCCTCCCAAGGAGCACGCCGACACTGGGCCAGAGTCGAGGGAATATTGCGCACAATATTGGACTAGTTTCATGTTTTGCACCACGGCTTAGTATTGGGCCAATACCGGTTAACGATCGTTCTAAAAGTGGGCCAGAATCGATGATATCATTCGAGTTATGGGCAGAGATGGGCGAATATCGGTTATCATAGCCGCGGCCGCTGCGGTGTCAGCGCTTAGCGGACTTGGGCCAAGCTAACGTTACCGTAGAATTAACCGATCAGTTGGGAAACTGCCAAAGAGCCTGCTCTGAAAAAGTGGCACCGACCCGTACTTGAGAACCGAGCTAATAGCGATCGCAACGCTGCCACTTCTTCCACACCGGCCACTGGAGGAACTGCACGTGACTTCTATTTTGGCTTTAATCGGCCATTTTGGCTCCGAAACAGACACGGTAGAAGGGGCTTCAAGGGTGCCACCCCCGACTCCCAAGCGGACGCGCCGCGAATCACTACCGAAGTTAGGATGCGCCTAGGTCGGGACGCGCTATCTGAAATCACCGCTGAGACATGGTTGTATAAAAACAATATTAATTGTGCCGCAAACCTTGTAAACTAAAGATTTTAGAAAACATCACGCGCTCCCCGTTTTGTACTAATCTCCAATAAAAGTTACTACAAAAAAAGTTTTTTTCCGTTTGTCTGTACGGAAAAACCCAGTTCCAGCCGCTGACTGCCCGGCGCGCCCTCGGCGCGGCCCGTGGCAACAGCGGATTGGCTGGCGCGATTGACCGCGATTCAGTATCGTTTTAGAAACGGTCAAGAATTCCTAATACCGGCCGATATAGCCGGTTTCGACCCTACAAATTACCGGAAAACGGCGCTCGATTCTGTATATCAGCGTGGCGTTGGCCGACCCAAGTGATGTTCCGCCGACATCGGCCACATCACGGTAATACTGGCCCGATCTTTACGATCCAGCGCCAATATCGGCACTATCAGAATGCTATTGGCCCGATTTTTCCGATCCCACGCCAATATTGGCGCAATACTGTGTGATGCCCGAGTTAATATCTCTGCCTTTGAGATGTGGTGGCATTGGCACGCTAAGATACGATGTTCACTGAATCGTACAGGCGTATTTAGTGCATTACATGTGCTGATTTGACTATTCTGTTTCAGGTCCTCATCATTTGCATGATTTTATGTGGCATGACCTGTCAAGTTCCCAATGAAGCAGTGCGTGCTTTTCGCGGGGCAGAACGTTATTTTGACAAAATTCAACTTCGCTCGATAAATACATGCCGGATGAAGATTTTAGAATAATAGTGCAGGTCGACTTCTAGAAAAATTTAGGCATCATCAGGCCCCCACGGCACGGGACACTCAAACGACTGTGTTTTCCTCCATATATAGATATGTATAATAAATTATTTTAAGGTTAACGACCCGTTAATACTAATGTCTGCTTTGTATACTTCTTTTATATGAGTTTACGAGGCTTAGGGGCCTCCGAAACTTTAAATACTTCCAGACAAAATCAAAAGGCCAAGGGAGCGAAAAACAATATCAGTGAAAAGCGCTGCTAAAAATGGTTAATCTGGAAAAACAGAAGACATTGTTGTTTTATTGTTAATATATTAGTGTGAATTAACTTGGTATCGGTAGAGTTTCAGACACCCGATTTTTACCTATTTTTTTACAAAACATACTTTTAAGCACACAGTGCGGTGCGATTGACAGCGCTAGCTGCTGCGTTGTGGAAAGGCACTCTTGAGCGTGGAAGTGAGGGTCCCGCGTCCTTTGTAGCTCTCGTGCCATTGCGGACCTTTGCCTCGTTCAGCGCAGCGCGCCTGCCATGCCTGCTCCACGGACGCAGTGCGACGCTTGCTTGCTTTGGCCATGTGTGTTAGAAAGTGAGTGAGGGGAGCCCGTGACCGCGGCTGCGGTGGAAGAAGCGAAAGTAGGTAGGCGAGCTGTTCTGTAGAGGCTCGGAGAGCACACCGGAATGGAACCTGGGTCTGGGTGGCGGCAGTGGGGAGGCGAGGGAGCGTGTCGCCACAGCGTGACCACGGGGGTATTTTGCAACGGCGGCTGTTGAGGGGGTGGGGGGTAGAAGGAAGGGAGACAGTCGCCGGAGGGTACGGGAATGCAGCAGGAACGATGGGCAGGCGGAGAGCTCTCTCCCTCGTGATCAGGTGGGTTTTTCGGAACAGCGGCGGCCTACAGGAGGGAAGGAGAGATGAGCGAGAGAGAGCCTTGCCGCAGTTGGCGTGTATATGGGAGGAACGACGGGAAGAGGGAGAGTAGTACCTCTGTTCTAGGGCTCTGCGTTCGCACATGAACATTTCTTTCTTTTTTTGTCGGGAAGGGGCACTAACAGCTACCGCAGTTAGATCGGCTGTCTCTGAAATTTCCCATAGCATTTAGAGCTAGTTTCCTGACGTCCGCCCTAAGCCATAACACATTACACACCACACCGATGTTCCCGGCGCTCTCGTTTTGCAACCACGTTCCTTGATCCTCTCCGATCACCTGCTGCGCTGCCGTCATCGCTTCTGCGCCGCTTTGGTGGTACACAAATTGCCTGTAAGCAAGAGGTTCAGGTTTTGTGGTAATCAGCGCTATTGCCTGCCAGTCTATTTTACTCTGTCCGCGTCGTGTCGCTTTTTGTTTTTGCAGATCCTTCATAGTACGTTTAGTTCGCCTTGTTACCACTGAGTGCGCGCTGCAGAACCCAGGGATCTTGGGTTGAATCCTCACCCTCTGCCCGTTTCGATCTGGTTGAGCATCGTTCCGGCGTGCGGTCGTGTATCACTACTGCGTGATGCACGTTAAAGACCCCAAGATAGCGGTTGTACTGCACTGGCTAAATTTCTCTTCTATAGCTGGGAGACAAGTCGCTCGTTGAGGCAGACCAAGTTATACGCCTCGCAAGTGGGCTCATTTTCGTCTTCTGCGCATGAGAAAGAAGTAGCGGTGACGTCAGAACGCCGAGCCCTGATTGGCTGATCGCGACCCCCCTATCTGAGCGTCGTCTGCTCCTTTGCAACGTCGTCTGCTCGCAACGTCGTCCGCGTCTGTATTACCTTTCCTGCGACTTTCGGAAGTGCAGGTCTTTACGAGCGAGCTCGACTTCGCCTTTCAGAGAGGGCAGACGAAATAAATCGAGCGGTACGTTGTTTTTAACAACTAGCAGACGCGCATCAAGGAGAGAAGTCAAAGGACTCACTGGCGAGGTGTCCCGAGGCGCCGAGGTTTGTTTGCCAAGAACCGAGAGTGAGGGTGGTTAGTGTCCGCAAGTTCCCTCCCAAATACTTTTTCCCTCCTTTCGTGTGCGGCGAGACTTTTTCACCGCTTTTTCACCGGCGAGAGTCGCCGCTGCCTCGGAAAACAAGGAGATGACAAGAGGAAGAGATTGAAGGGTTCACAAGGGTCGCGCGGGCATATTCCATTCAGCACGCCAGCCGGGCGTGGGCAGACGGTCTTGGCCAAAGACCGTCGGAGCACCGCTGTGCCTGCTAGGCCTATCTGCCGAGCTCGCTTACTCGGGGTCGGTGGAATCGTGGCCGTTGGAGCATTTCCCTGGTGTTTGTGGATCCAGCGTTCTTGTTCGTCGTGGTTTATTTCAAGTACTTTTTACTTTTTTTCTTGCTGCTTGTAGTCGTGACGCGTGAGAAGTACACGTACAAAAATAAACGTCCGTTGATCGTCGCGACCATGTAACTGAGCGACGCTGTCGGCCATGCTGAGTTGATCGTCGTAGGATTCCGTCGTAACCTGAGCAAAACTTACGATAATTTCGTTTCGTGAATACGAATTTGTTCTCACGTTTTGTCTTACGCACTCTTTCGGCGTAACATGGTTTTGTGAATCTGGCCTCTGCACTTCCGAAAGTCGCAGGAAAGGTAAGACAGACGCAGACGACGTTGCAAAGGAGCTTACGACGCTCAGATAGGGGGGCCGCGATCATCCAATCAGGGCACGGCGTTCTGACGTCACCGGTACCCCCTGCGCGAGAAGCAGACGAACTTGCCCTCCGCATAGGCTGTATGAGCATACACACACCCCAATTACCACTGAGCGCACCCTGATGAGCCCCCGCTCTGGCCCTATACCCGATACGAGCAATCGCCCCCGCGTGGAAGCGGCGGCTGCACGCTAAACGGTGAACGCTCTCCCGATGCTACTACATCCCAGACCCGGACACGAACGCGCCTGAGCTGGCCCTGTAAATGCAATGCATTTAAAACAGATCTCGAACCCTTTTGGCGGAATCATACACACGCCTTTACTCTCGTTGTTCACTCCTTGCAGAGCCCTCGTGGCGGCCATTCGCGCCAACTCGTCGCTGCCCCAATGGAGCGACATCCACGAACCGGGCGTCTTGTACCGGTGTCCGCTGCTGCAGGAAGGAAGGCCCTGCAAGCAGGTCGTCGTCGAGGCCTCGGGTGAGGAGCGCCCGTGCTTCGAAACCCCCGACCTTTCCTTTGAACGGATGCGTTGCATATCGAACTTGGCATTAACATCTATTTAGATACAAAATAAAATACCGAAAAAAGAGATAAGCACAAGAAAGTAGCAGGACAAGCGTCTGTCCCGTCCACTCTTTTTTGTTTTTGTCTCTTTTCCGCTATTTTTTGTACATAAGTATGCACCAACTAGCCCAGCAACAAGCTTTGATTGACCAGTATCCCGTGGCGTGATATTTTGTGGTAAACGCAGATAGACCTGAGGTGGACAAGGGACGTTGAAGTTTTTACTACGTTCAGAATTTGTTGATCAGTTTAAAATTCTAGAACATCAGCAAGCCAAACAACTGCTGGAACCATAGTAGAGAAACCCAAAGACAAGAAGCTAAAAAGGACAGGAACAACACCGTCTCAGAACCAGCACAACAATGATTTAATTTGGCACAGACTTCCTTCTTCTCTTCACATACCACGAGCACAACCCCTGGTCATCCGCAGGCACCACATTTGAAGGTCTCAAACAAAAAAAGGCGTGCACGACTGCAGTCTTAAGCGTCTGGTGAATACATCAACACTAGACCCACAAAACCTGCGGTGTCTCATCGCCCAAAACAAACCTTAGCTCCCAAACAACGGTTTGGTACAATTTCGTGATAAACAAAAATAAAGAAGAAAATTAGAATAAATCCTCCAGCTGGTCAAATAAAATTGACTAGAGAAAGGAACGTTTGTGTCCCCTCATCCGAGGTCAAAGAGGGCATATAATACAATTTCCGGCGATCGTAATCCTAATTTTCTCCTTAATCACCCTCTTAAATATATCGTTTTCTTTGCTAACAACAGTCGTCTCAGCCCAGTCTGGGTAACAAATATTGCACCCACTGAGATGGTTTACAATTTCAGAATTGACCGAAGAGGAGTTAACTGCTCCTTTACGTTCTAAAAGCCGGTCGTTAAGGCACCGGCCAGTTTGACTTACATACGAGAACTTACATGCCAAATGAATTTCATACACTACTGCCATCTCACAATTAGTTGTCGGATCTCTATGATATTTTTGGCAACCATGCCTGTCCTCCGAAAAAGGAGTGAGCTTACTTAATTTAGAATCATTTCTGAAAATAACGTTTACAACATGGTTCTCTGCCAGGGCCTTGGGGTTGTGAGAAAAGAGGTGGAAAAAAGGTAAGCACACCCACTTCTCAGGTTTCTTGCGGGGAACCTAACGGAACTGAAATTAAAGAGAGCACTCCTCAACACACTCAACTGGAGAGACGAGCTACAGCCTGAAGCAACAAGTCGTGACATTTGAAAAGTAACACTCTCATGAACATAGTGAAAACAAGACTTGCCCAAAGCATTTTTGAGGAGAAAGGATACTACTGCTCTTTTCACTGTTTTCGGGTGGCAACTTTGAAATGACAGTACCGGTTTCGGGGCAGCTTTGCCATAGCTCCAGCACAATCCTTAAGGAATGGAAAATTTTTAAATCTAAAAACTGAATACAGCCAGAAGTGCAAATTTCACTGATAAAGATGAGTTCCGGAGCATGATTCTTTAATAAGGAAATCCAACTGAACACATCCGGTCCCTCAAACACGCGGATGAAAAAATCGTCGACGTACCGCTTGATAACTACACTATTCGGCACCACTGAATGAACTTTTGAAACCACCACGCGGTCTAAAACATCTGAATATATTTTAGAAATCAACGGTGCCAAGGAGGAACCAATACAAACACTTTAAATTTGTACGACAACATTCCTATCAACCTCAACTGCTGTTTATCTTAGATAAAGTTCCAGCAAAAACACATGAAGCTTTCAACATCAATGTCAGAAGCAGCATGGAACCTACCCAGGTTATTATCTAACAACTGACGCACGCGACTGAAGAGTACGGACCTGTTCAAAGCATAATAACGATCTTTAATATCTAGAGAGGCGATGAAACACGATATGGAATGAAAAGCATCCACGAGACCAATCAACTCTTCCGAATTCCGAAGGGACAGGACATTACCAAATGGAAGCGCTTTAAGACAAGTTTGCAGGAAATTGGACAAGGAACGGTGCCAAAGTACAGTTCTCATTGATGACAATACGGAGCGCGGCAGTAGGTTTAATGCCCCGCTGCCGAATAGTGTAGTTATCAAGCGGTACGTCGACGATTTTTTCATCTGCGTGTTTGAAGGACCGGACCAAAATTAAATTTTTGGTTGCTGGTTCTGAGACGGTGTTGTTCTTGCCCTTTTTAGCTCTTTTTCTATAGGTTTTTCTACTATTGATTCGTCACCAGCTCACCTGCGTCGTTACTCTAATTTATTTAGTTGGTGGAAGTTTACTGTGATGATAAATAGCCCGAGACTGGGGTAAACCAACCAAAAAATTGCAAAAGGAGGCAGGTAAAAGGAGATAGCCAGGAAACGCCTCAAAAGACAACATTTTCTGCGTTCCTTGTTTTGCCTGTCCTTCCATTTTTAAATGTTTCAGGTTGTCTTGAGCCCTAAGAAATGTAACAATTTTTAGGACAAATTTTTTGAATAGAAAGCAAAAGAAAGAAACAACGAGCTAACATAAACACTTTATTTCTCTGTTATAGCTCGTAACAATGGCATTTCCCTTTTATATGTCCTCCTCATTTTGTGTGCTTGTTCCGTGCTTCATTTTGCGTAATTTGTATGTACTGTTGAAAACAAAATTAATAGCGTAATCCTAAACGATTCCAAACGCAGGCAACGAGGACCACTCGAATAACGTCGAATATTTGCGATACAAAGACCTCAAGGACAACATGACCCTGGGCATGAGCATGGACGTCTCATCCAGAGGAGACATCCTGGTAAGTCCAGACACCCACACGCTTATTTTTTTTCTACTGTCCTTTCCCTCCACAGACGCAAAAAGTTGGCGTTCATTTCAATTTACTATCCATGCCTGCTGTTCAGTTGAAGGCAAACGAAATGCAATATTAAACCTATAGAAACTGCGATTTTCGTGTCTTAAGGTTTAAAACAGCCTAACCATCAATACTTTATATCGTGGTTAAAACTGATAGCGCAATGATATCAAGCTAGAACTTCTACATTTCAGTAGATGTCTGACTTCATTTCGCGAACAAACTCTGGTGCTTGTTCACGATCCAAAAAGGAGGACGTGAGTCATCTCGAACTACGCGCGCGCGGAATGAACTGTTTGAAATAAAAGTAGGTCAATAATACCAAAATGTTTTCTTTTACCACGTTAAAAAAAAAAAAAAACTCGTCCAAAACCCAATGCGAAGGGTAGCCGAAGCTGATAGTAAGAACTTGAAAAGGGGTGTTCTTCAAGCCCCAGGGCGACTGACACACGCGGTGTTTCTCTAAAGCTGCGGTCTCGCTACTAATACATCATACAAAAAAAAAACAGCCTGCTGACAGTATCTTGGACAAGTCCTTGTATGGTGGTCCTGTCACAATGGCCATATACATACAGTCTGCAGAGATGTTCGAAGCATACGAATATACACATGCTGCAAACATATACTTGGGGATGCTTGACGCGCGTCCTCCAAGATAATTCTGTCAGCGTGTCTGTAGCGACTCTCGTTTGCCAGCGCGGTTGCAGCTTTACAATTTTTTTCACGCACATTCGATATTGCGCTCAGTCAGGATTATCCACGTACCGTGGTATAATCCTGACTCAGAGCATTTTGAATTATGTTACTGCACATTTAAAAAAAGAAAACAAACCAGTTCCGCTGTATGTAGTGAGGTTGGCCGTCGTGAAGGCGCGATCGAATCGCGCAGCGCGCTAGATCAACGAACTACGAGAGAAACATCGACATCTGCAGGATCATGGCCTATATTTACCTTTTTTCGCGTTTCTCGGTGCAGGTCTGCGCACCACTCTGGAAGAACCAGAGGTTGCCCGACGTGTATCTGCCCAACGGTGTCCTGCTACGTGCTCGACAAGAACTTCAGGAGACTCGAAAAACTCGTGCCACTCATCAGCCTACGTGAGAGGCTACTTTTCACGCTCTGAAACTCGACCGAAACTCTCGCGTAATTTCGTCGCACACTGTTAGCGTATTTACTCGAGTAATAAAATTGTTTTAGTATAGCGTTGCTGGCTCTTACGTACGCAATACGCGATAGTATAGCGTACGCTAGTTGTGCGTTACGTTTCCAAGTGAACACCTCGCATGATCTTGGTTAAATTTGCCACAGCCGTAGAATTCCGCGTGCTTATAGCGCCACCATGCTCCCGGAAAAAATATTGAAACTGAAAACGCGTCCAATCATTTTATTTTAAACTAAACCAAGCCGCAGCTGCCTCGTCAAGCGCGCTTTCCTGCGGGGTACAGAGGCTACGAGTGCGAGTGCGTAGCCAAATTCGATCACGGAGCCTCCGTCAGTCGTCCCGTGGAAACGGCACCTTTTATCAATGCTATCCCGGAATTAAATTCATGACCTGCTGATGTCCAGTGCATAGCGAGAACTTCGGCGATTTCTTTTAGAGTCGTTCTTCCGTCGGCGATCAACTGTGCACTCCTTCAGCTACGCGGCAATCTGATTCGACAGCGGTAGGTCCCAGAAAGGTTTGCCGAGCTGAACACCGCGGAATTTAACGTAACACAAAACTTCGAGAACACAACGTCGCCCTTGCAGCGCCAGTCGAGGTAACCGCCATATTAAAACTGGCGGTCTCGTTGGGCCCTAGATCTCTCGAGAGCTTCCCGCAATGCCCGCTAGCCCGCAACGCAAAATCCCGAGCGTTGCGTGCGTACGGAATACGCTAGCCCTTCTATTGCGTTCTGCGCATGCGCACTCACGACCCGCAATTTCCTTGCGTACACAATGCTTTAGCGTACGGTACACTAAAACTGTTTACATACGCATTCTTTACGAGTAAAGCGTATACGGGTCCACTTACGCGCGGAGCAAAGCGGAGAGCCAATCACCGCGACCGACAGAAAGATGGCAGCCATTTACTGGGAAAGGGATGACATCTTCGCGCTAAAATGCTGTCGCCGCAAGACGGCCTTTTACGGAGAATCGTCTTCTCGACCTCGTTATTCGCTACGTTTCTTACGCAGAACGCGATAAATGACCGTGTGTTCAGCGGAAAAGTAGGCACAGGGGCATCGTTCATAAGCATACGCTTCTATTACTCGAGTAAATGTGGTACTCACTGACAGTTAAAAAAAATACAAAGTGTTGCTTATAAAAAAAAAAAAAAATCTTCTTGCTTTGTGATCCGTTTTTTTGGTGTTTTTAATGTCTGATGCCATAATCGCACTGGTTGCGGAGCAATAATAAGATGCTCGGAACGCGTCACGCCCTCTGTCTCTTAAGTTATCAGCGACTATACCAACTAAATAATAAAGGCGTAAAGAGGATGTTCCAGGTGCTTACACCCACGGCTACACCCTTTCAGCATTCTCATTTCGACTAATACAACCTTCATAATTGCAAAGTACGGTGCTCTCTTCCGGAGCAGCCTTAATTTGTTCAAGGCTGGAAAAAAGGTGTAGAAAAGGGTACAGCGGTACGGTGGAGGGAAGGGACGACATGCCCGCTTGAAACAGCTAGCGACCACGTCGAAATATCACTGTCTGTAGTATGTGCCTGTTTACGAAGAAGTCCAATCCTTGAACCTCGGGAAATTCCACTTTACGTAAAATATTGACGAGAAAAATACAGCATATTTACAACCCTATTAATAGGTGAGGAAATCACGTGTGCATTAAGTGCCTTTCATTTGTCGATACCAGTCACAAGATTTATGATTCGGGTCACGTTGCGCATATATTTATCGTTTCTGAGCAAGTGACCATCTGCATGTGGTGCGTGTCCTTTGTACAGCTGTTACCCTTTAAAAATATAACTGGATTGCAAGCAGCCTAGTTGTAAAGTATTCACGACCAGCCTGAAGTCGGTCCTTTTGCACCCTTAGAGTATTAGCCCTGAGACAAGCTTATTCACACCCTTAGGGTCTAAATATTTTTTAGTGTAGGTATCGTTCTCTGAATTTACACCTCTCTGTCTCTGAGTTGTCTGCATTCTGAGTAATATGTATTATGATAAAGGTAATGTTGACTACTGAACATGATCATTGTCTTGGAGAGAAAAAGCTAAATTGGATTTGCACACTTGGAGAGATACGAATACGGAAGCTCTCAAAAACCTTAATAAAGTCACGAAAAAATAGTCAGAGTGCAGGCAAGCTGGTGTAAGTTGAACATGATTGTAAACCTGAGACTGGGACAGAAAAGAGAACACAAAAGCAAGGTAGAAAAAAAGGGGGCAACGTCTCTTGAGACGTTGCCTCCTCTTTTTCTACCTTCTGTTGTGTTCTCTTTTCTGCCCCAGTCTCAGGTTTACAATCATGTTCAACTTAATAAAGTCCACCGGCCCATTTGTTTTTTTGTTTTTTT
This sequence comes from Ixodes persulcatus, assembly GCA_013358835.2. Classification (NCBI taxonomy): domain Eukaryota; kingdom Metazoa; phylum Arthropoda; class Arachnida; order Ixodida; family Ixodidae; genus Ixodes; species Ixodes persulcatus. The sequence goes on along the minus strand of JABSTQ010011078.1, from coordinate 225,766 downwards.
TTTCACTATACCGCTGTGACGCCTCTGGGGTTAATATGCCTATTTTACACCTGCTCGACTGGATCCTTGCATCGACCCCTCTGTCCTTGATCTTTATGTCTAAATTCGGCTTTTTTGTACGTGTATTCGCAGCTCAGCAGATAGTGGACAAGGATAATTACTACTACGCTGCTGAGATGGGCTTTTCAGCGGCATTCACGAAAGTAAGCGCGTTTTTATTTTTAATTCTTCAAAGATTCGTGCACTCCGCATGTTCCTCCCTGTTACTTTTAGTTCAATTCCTATGATCTTGGTCACCCTATTGTTGCACTCTGCTTCGGAGTTCATGCACACAGCTGTTTTTTTTGGTTTTTTTTTTGTGATATGCGTGTCTGACAACAACTGTGTCCTTTTCAAGAACAATCACTTAAAACGCAAAATAGAAACATCGATCAAAATGGCCGAATAATATTTCGTGATTATCATGCACACAAAGGAGTCCAATCCCATGTCTTGTCATAACTGTCAAAAAAGACGATCGTGTGACTACTCTCCTGTGTACTGGTATTCAGTCGCCAACGAGCAACAAAATACAGGGGCCAGTCGTCTCTTGCCTCTAAATAGTCTGAAACATTTGCCGATCGTTCTTTTTACTATAGGTTCACGCGTGCAATTCATAGTTTTTGGAGCAGATTCATTTGTGTCCGGCTAATGTTGCAAGGAATGACTTTTGTAGTGACCGATTAATTACCCCATAACTAGTGGCGTCATTAAAGTCAGCGGCCCCAAGGGCGGTAGCCGGCCGCCCCCCCCCCCCCCTCTCCCCCACTCTCGTGGTCCGCCGCGACACCTTGCCCGCTTTAGCGTGGCCCGCCGTGACACCGCCCCCCCCCCCCCCCCCCCCGCTCTCGTGGCCCGCCGCGACACCCCCCTGAGCGCTGCACCCGGGGCGATCCGCCCTCCCCCACCCCCACCTCCCCTTGGGACGCCACTGCTCATAACACTAGCATGTACTGTATGTCATGACCATTAAAGAAAGCTTAGAAACACAGTCGAGCTGGCCTTATGTATAATTACCGAAAACGGGATATATATTTTTTTCTCTTCGTGTGAGGTAACTGTTATGTATGGTATTATTGATCTTGAAATTGCAAATCGGGCACGTGCACCAACGCTGAGTTTCCTTTCTGTCTCTTCCTCTCTGTATTAGAAAGACCAGGTGGTGTTGGGTACCCCTGGTTTCTTGAACTGGGAAGGTACGTATACCCTGCCTCGCCATGGTATCCACCTTTCAAATAAAAGCTCCGTAATATATCCTGCCTAACGCGAGAGCTCCGTGTTTCTTTCAGGCTCGGTTGTGCCTTTATGGAGCCGACATTTCGAGTGACAGCTTGCGACCCCCGGTTCCGCTCGCACGAAAGGCGGAAGCTACATACAAAGGTATGCGCACTCTTCCCATATATTCACCAACGACTGAAAATGTTGTCCGCTACCTTCCGGTTGATGTTCTTTAGTAAGCTAAGAATTGTTGCAATTTCATTGTTGCGTTCATTCCGGGAACTACAGACTAGTGTACGAATTATAGAAAATGCACTAAGGGCACAAGAGCGACGTTCAGAGGCAGGGCCGGATTAAGGTACGGGCTAAGGGGGCTGCAGCCTAGGGCCCCAGGCTCTCGGGGAGACCCGTGCTGGCTCTTAAAAAATTACAAAAAAAAATGTTATCGTGTTTAATTTACTGCAGCTCAGGCAGAGAGTAGAAGGAACACTCAGAAAGGCCTCTGGCGTTTCGGCCTTCTCGTGCCCTTCTTTTTTTTTTTCAGCAGGGAGATAGGGGATACGATAAAGTTCCGGTCTTTAGACAAGCTGGCGTTTATGAGCTCGGTTGTACAAGAGAGGTGTCAGAGCAACAAAACGTAGAGTGCCATTCCACGTCGCTTGTCAGAGAGTGCAAAGCTGTCGACGATGGTGGTCACGTCTCTTCTACTGAAACTCGACAGAAAGGACGGCACTGAAGTTCTCTTTTCTTTTCTTTTTTTTTTCTACTGGGGTTCTTTTGAAGTGTTTTACGAACAGTTTACGGTAGGAAGATAAGCAAGTGTTTTCAAAGACAACTCGAGTAATACGCATGGTACACACATTTCTTTGCAACCTTTTAGCGAAGTTACATGTGGATTCACGACGACAGGTTTAAAGCAAGCAAAAATATGCTGGTAGGCCTTCGGGGAACCACCAACGGGAGTTTGAAGGAACCGGTTCTTGAGGTGCCCCTCAACAGTTTTTGTAGGCACTGACTGCAAGACAACTGCTCTTGAGTCGGTGTCCGGTCAGTGATCTGGCAGGGCGAGTAAGCACTTTTCCTTCCATCGACTAATACTAGTTCTGCAATGATTTCACCAACCTCTTAGATATGGCATCTTATTTATTTTTAACTGTTATGCATACGTTCAAATAGCCACTGTTTGAACTCTTACATTTAGAAGGAACAAGATTACTACTAAAACTGATTGAAACATTTTCTGCCTTCAAAGAGACAGCGTGTAGGTACAAGAATTCGAAAATATCTCATCGATTTTCATGAAAAATTATTTGAATGAGTGCTAGTGGCTTGATTCCCCCCCCCCCCCCCCCCTCCCCAAAAGAATGATGATAATAAAACAGAAAGCTGTCTTAGCTACTGAAATATTTTTCTTGCCTTTGTTGCTTCCTTTGCTGTTCACGTCAATAATTGATTAACAAAGGGCTAGTCAGCCAACTTCCAAGCATCCGGAACAATTAGAAGAATCAGTGCTCTAGATTTTCTTGGCAGTTGTCGAAGTGCGAGGGCATGCCATTTAGATGAAGCGAAATTTTGTTTCCTTAACTTATCATAGGAATTTCAAAGATCTTCTTTCCGTTGCTGCCTAATTCAGTTCACATCTGAGTATCGTGACAATCTACATTCTGTCAAGAAGGTCACATGTACTAGAAGTCGAAATTATGATATATTTGTGTAAGCACCCTATAAATCGAGTTGAAGTCCTAGTCTATTAAGTTCAGGAATGGGGTCAATATCTTCAACGGAAGTTCTTTAGTTTCCTTTATGAAGGTGCTGAATGTGATCGACACATCTAAATATTTTCCTCGATATTTCGTGGATTTGAGTTTTGCACCTCAAAGCGCTAGATCGGTTGATATTTCGCGAAGCACTTTCTAATCAAAAACCGCCTCTGTTTCATTGTCAGCTTAATAATCTGTAAAATCCATTGAATCTACAAATCTAGAAAAGGCTCGACAAAACTGATACGATGAAAAAGTATCTAGATTTCACAAGGTGTTAAAATATACATCTGGCCGCCGCCATGTCCCTGCTCGTGCGGGCAAGTGCATGCAATTACAATCTTGCCATAGCTACGTTCACGCGTGTGCTGCACATGCTTTCACAAACGAGGCACTAATAGGTGCCATGTAGTGATGCGAAATATCGATAAATTCACTATCGATACTATCGATAGTTTTTCTAAAAGTATCGATAGTGTCGCAGAACTATCAATAGGTTTTTGGATATTCGACTATCGATAGTTCATTTTACTATCGATAGTCAGATTTCTGGCGACTATCGATACTATCGATAGTGCTATCGGTAGTTTTGCACCACTATAGTTCGTTACAACTAAAGAAGGTAGGGCGAGGGTAAGACGGGCCGGGAGGAGGAAGCAGACGGAACCCTAAAGAGAGAAGGAGGTTTCCCCATCTCTCCTCCAGCGTTCCGTCTGCTTCCTCCTCCCCGGCCCGTCTTGCCTTCGCCCTACGTTCTTGAGGTTGTTGCCGCACCGCCGCTCGCCTCCCTTTCTCCTCTCTTCGCCCAAACTCCCATCTTCGTCATCACTGAAAGCTGAACCAAAGTTGGGATGGCAAGTGCTTGGGCTAGTTGGTGTCCCATTTGAAAAAATAAAGCGATAAAAAGAGAAGAGGGAGCGACGCAAACTAGTAGTGTCGCAAAACTATCGATAGCAAATCGTCGACAGTACTATCGATAGGTTTACGATAGTCGACTATCGATAGTTTTTCGATAGTCGATTAACGATAGTTTTTTGATAGTCGACTATCGATAGTACTATCCATAGCTTTTCGATAGCCGACTATCGATAGTACTATTGATATTTTTGCACCACTAGTGCCATGCCCGAAGACAAGGTTATGTGGCAATGCAGTCCAAGGTATAGGCGCGCGTGCGCTTGAGCATCCTGAACGCCTATCAGAGCTGCGAATCACTCGAATGTGCACTCCTCACGTCTTCTGAAACGGCACAGAAAGTTGTCCGCGAGTGTATAGTCCCCCCAAATGCAGCGATTGGACACTAGCCACTATCCGAATGCTTTTCGAGCCATTAATCATTACGATCCCAAATCGAGTGCCCACGCCACTATCGTGTCCAAACTATGAGCAGCATTCAAATATCATCGCAAGAGGGTCAGCGCCATGAACAACATTAACACTGCGTCCCCTGTGCTTCGTCATCAAATTTTGTGAATGAGGGACTGAAACAAAATTTTGATTTTAAACGCGATAGCTTTAAAGGGCTCGTGTCGCTGAAAAACCGGCCTCGGGGGCGTGGCAGAAAAGTCGGCGTCGATGGCTTGACGCGAAAATCCTGATTGGTCGATAGGGTCACGACGTCACAGCCACATGACTTGCGCGGGAATTTCAAACAACCCACAAAGCTCACGTGAAACCTAACGTCACGCATGAAACAAAAGTGATTAAAACCATGACGCGTAATGCGAAGTAGAGGTCACCGCATGTCTCAAATGATTTCACTTTATAAAGTAATAATTTGCCTTAAAGAAAAATTTTAAAAATTTTAGGTGGGATTCGAACCCACGGCACTTCGGTTGCGAGCCAGACAAGCTGCTGACTAAAGCCTGGTTCAGAAAGTTGCGTTTGACTGCGTTTGACTGCGTTGCGGCAGCGAGAAACCAGGACATCCCTGCTGCTTATATCGCGTGCCAAGATGATTCCTTAAATTGGATTCTACGCTTCATACGAAGCACAGATGTGCCGGTGACTCGCTTTCGGTTCTCGACGCAACGCAGTCAAACGCACTCAAACGCAAGTGTCTGAACCGGCCTTAACTTGCTTCTCACTGGCAGGTAGAGCATGAGAGGCGAATGGGAAGGCGATGCGAACGAGGCCCGATGACGCTATCGCGTTCCTCTCTTATTAAAGGCAAAGCTGAAGCGCCCTCCAAGTTTTTATGCTTGAAATTACACCGCCACAACGTGCCTTGGTCCGTCGCGTTGCGTGCGAGTATACTTGAGTTCCCCTAGTACCAGTAAGCTCGAGTAAAGTGAAAAAACATTCCAACTCGGTGTCGTCAATCTGTCCTTTTAAATCGGTATAGCTTTATGTCACAGCGCATGGCTGTCGTTAATTAATGTTGGACCTGGTATGACAATGGCATGATAATGCCTCCTAACCATAATGACCGAGAAAATAAAGCACACCGAAGTTTACGCTAATTTAGTTATGCGGGTCAAGTAATATTGTTTTGCTATGCACAGGTTACTCCGTGGCAACAGGAAAAATCTTCAGGGACACTGACGTTACCATAGCCATGGGAGCACCAAGGAGTAACGACTACAAGGGGGAGGTAAGAATTGACGGTTGTTTCCAGGTTTGGAATAGACCGATCTCGCCAGCCAGTGTGGTTCCGCAACCGCTGCCGCAATGCATCGAGAAAACTTTAGTCTTTTTGCACTTGCCACAACCTTGCTGGAGTTCTGCGCATGCAGAGCCCGATACGTCACGAGCCGTCTCGGGCACTGCTGCCTGCCTCCTGTGAACTAAAGTTATGGCTGTTTCACGCATGCGCCGAACGCTTAGTTAGATCGGTCTATTTTAAAGGGGCGATGCAACAATTTTTGTACTTTGCACAAATACCACTTAGAACGGATCCCTGACGTTAATGAGCTATGAAACACGCGTTCGTTTTTCACCCCACGCAATACAAGTCCCAGAAAAAACAGAAACAAGCTGCCACGTGATCTGGAGCCGATTATATGCCGCCAATGTTGATCATAGCCACGCGCTGGGGTTGGCAAAGCACAGGACATGCGCTGAGTTCTAAAGGGGTGTCCAAACAGGATACTACAAAACTCACGACTCCGGCAAATCGTGCGGCGCTCCGCTTCCGGCCGTCGGGGGGAAACCTCCCCCCGCTAAAGCTGCCGGGGGGGAAGCTTCCCCCCGCTAAATCTCCCCCTCGCTTCCTCCACGGCGGCTTTGCTCTGCTCATCACGTGGGTCCGGAGAGCCACTCACACGCTCTGTTGGCTCTCGGTCAATCGCTCAAGGCCTCTGCCATTTTTCAAGTCCCGAAAACGGGAAAGGGAACGACACGAAGGTGAGGAGGCGAAGGCTTTTCAAGCGAAACCGATACGGAACCGCATCGGACGCCATCACGACGAAAGTGAATCTCGACAAAGAAAGCAGATCCGAGGCGGGCGAAACGCACCCTTCGACCCAGGAATGTCCCAAAGCCACCCGAAGCCGGACCGCCTTGGCCTTCAAGCCGAGGCGACGGCGGTTTGCGAGGGCGTTGGCGAGGTCAGCCAGACGCAGGTGGCGTGTGACGTCAGATCTAACGAGCACCGACGTCAGAGAAAAGTGGAGAAGGCGATGAGAGAAGATCGTGATCGTGAAAAGTTTTACGACTCCTGCAAAAATTTTTACGACTCCGACAAATCGTAAAAATTGAAGCGTCCGCTTCAATTTTCACGATTTGTCGGAGTCGTGCGTGTTGTATACTTCGTCTCACCTTAGCATGGACTAACTGCGACGGCTGTGCAAGCGCGAGCGGCCAGCCTTGACTGCCTTGACTGGAGCACTCGCTGCACGAGCACCCGTGCAGCCGCCGAGGCTTCATCCGAAGCAACTATAGCTCGCGCTTTTAGCATGCGCGGCTAACAATAGTCCATGCTTAGGTGAGACGAAGTATAGTGTCCTGTTTGGACAGCCCTTTATGGTTCGGCTATTGTCGTCGTTGCAGCGATTGGACACGGGCCACTACCCGAATGCTTCTCGAGCTAGTAATTACCACGAGCCCAAATCGTGTGCCCACGCATAGCTCGGGTCCAATCTATGAACGGCATTCAAATATCGTCATTGGGGTGTACTGCGATCCCCACGCTACGTCATCAAATTTTGCAAAGGAAAGATTGAATGGAAACGGTCGCTTTTGTCCTTGAAAGTACACCGCAACAAAGGAGTTTCTTGGCCAGTGTCGTTGCGTGCGAGTATCCTAGAGTCCCACCAGTGCCTGTAAGCTCCTGTAAAGCGAAAAACATTCGAATTGAATATTGTTGCACCGCTCCTTTAATTATTTCCATCGTTCGCGGCTGTTGCTATTTACTTCTCCAGTCGACCGCCACACTGCACAGTTTAAAGGGGCGGAGCGATGATATTCAATTGGAGTGTTTTTCACTTACATGAGCTTACTGGCACTATACTTCGTTTCACCTTATGTGCGAGCGAAGGCAAAACTGGAAGCGCGAGCACGGAAGCTCCGTGCGTTCGGGCTTTGCTCGAGCGCGCGAGCTGGGGAGAAACGCAAAAAGCGCTGGTCTCGCGCTTCTAGCTTTGGCTTCGCTCGCAGATAAGGAGAAACGAAGTATAGTGGGACTCAGTGATACTCTCACGAAGCGCCACTGGCCAAGAAACTCCTTTGTTGCGGTGTAGTTTCAAGGACAAAAGCGAGCGTTTTCAGTCAATCTCTCCTTTGCATAACTTGACGCAACGTGGGTATCGCAGTGCACCCCGATCACGATATTTGAATGCGGTTCATTGATTGGACCCGAGCATTGCGTGCACACTCGATTTGGGCTCGTGATAATCGATAGCTCGAGAAGCATTCGGGTAGTGGCTCGTGTCAAACCGCTGCAACGACGTAAATAGCCGAGCTATAACAATGTCTGGAACTCAGCGCGTGTCCTGTGCCTTGCCAACCCCAGCGCGTAGCCTTGATCAACATTGGCGGCATAAAATCGGCTCCAGATCACGTGGCCGCTTGTTCTGGCTGCGAGTTGAGGGGGTGAACGCTGCTCGTTTATCTTTAATTTTTTTTCTGGGACTTCTATCGCGTGGGGTGAAAAACGAACGCGTGTTTCATAGGTCATTAGCGTCAGGGATCCGTTTTAAGCGGTATTTGCGCAAGGTACAAAAATTCTTGTATCGCCCCTTTAAAGCCGTATTTGAATTTACTTGGGGTGTAAGTTCAATCAAGGATCCGAGGATGTGCCGGTATTTGGTCCCCGCAAGCGGAGCTGCATTCAATCTTAGAAGTGCTTTGCGGGAAAGTAGACGCTTTAGTTTTCTTAGAGCGCGGGGTTTAAATATGACTAAGAATTGCTCCGAGCTGCTTCGCAGAATAACACTTTAAACCTTCGCTCTCATGCTTTCAAGACAAGTCTTTTCGAATGTGGTGTATCACAAGGCTCAAGAGGCAGCACTGAATTTTTGCTCTCTCACAAAGGCTGAAAAGAAAAAGCTGGAGAACTCAAAGCATCGGAGCGTGCCAATATGAAACCGAGAACGAAGGCACATTATAGAATTCGTGAATTGAAACGGGTGGAGCGACGAAAGTTCTTGACATAATAAATAGAGAGAAAGAAAAGAAAAAGAAAAAAGTAAAACCCTAAAATCATATCAAACGAAAGTAATCACTATAGAAAGTATAGCTGCAAACTCGTGTGTTTTAGTACAGTGAGTAATGGGATTTCCCAGCCAGTATGAAGTTATCAAATGCGCGTTCCTTGGCAATACAAGATGAAAAATCAAGGTTTCAAAACTGCTAATACTGCGTTTCACTCCGGTACGTCCAGGTGTTCCTGTTTGACTTTGACGGTCCCTGGCGCGGAAGGGCCACTCCTATCAAAGCGCGGTTGTACGGAGGTCAGGTAAGAAACCGAACGGTCGATATCTCCGTTTACAATAATATACAAACGTCGTCATACACCCCTGTCGTCATACAGCTCTGTTCGTTTTTGTTACTCAGGGCTTCAACTTATAATATATTTCGACCATAGGTCGTAACCATACTCGTACGTTGACGCGGAAAGCCACTCTAGGAAAACGCACGCGAAATGTTTCAACGGATTATTTAAGGAAACCATAAATAAGCGTAACCGTTTTTCGAATTACGCACAAAAATCAAAACTACTGTATATAAAAAAAAAACGGTTATATTAGAGAGTTTTAGTAGATCGTTCCGATACCTCCGATACTGCCGATCACGATACTCCGCCACTGCCTCCCTTGGGCATGCATAGTATCGTTATCGGGGCTATCGGAGGTATCGGAACGATCTACTAAAACTCTCTATTACTGGGTACTTTAAACAATAGGGCGCCCTATTGTTTGAAGACCGGTGGCTTTGCTGCGTTTCCATAGGAGTTAAGCCTTTTCTTTTTTACTTTCTCCTCGGGTAATTTTTCTTTTCGCAAATTTTATAGAAAAAATGCACCACCTGTGAGCGACGCTGCAAAAAATCGTAGCGCGATAGGTTAGGAAACCGATTTTCGCGGTCGATTTAAAGGGCTTGGCCGCCCTATTTGAGATACTCAGTATAGTTAACGACGGGTAAAGAAACACAGCCTAGTGGCGACTCTCCCAAGCATCGTGTTATCTTGCTCCGCAGCCAATGAGATTGCAGCATCGACGATAAGAACGTGTAAGAATGAACCACGAAATAAGAAGTGTAATTATAATGGGTCACATGATCTGCGGAATTCCTCCAAGCGGTCAATGGCCGCAAAAGCCGTTTCGCTACTGCGCAGATGTGCGAGTATTTCGGAGCGTCCCTTCTCGCGGTAGACTTGGACAAAGATGGCGACGGCGGAATGGATGACCTGCTCGTGGGCGCGCCCATGTACACACACCCCGACGGCATGGACGAAGGCCGAGTCTACGTCTATCGGAGCAGCGGTTCTGTAAGTATATATATATATATATATATATATATATATATATATATACGATTCAACGAAAACGTTTCATACATCGCACAAATGTTAACGTTGTTTAAAGGGTATACTTAATACGATCCGTTTCACTTTCAGTCTGACCGCAGTATTATATATAGCTGCGATCCTATGGATCGAGCCAATCAAGCATGGCCAAAAAGTGCTTAGTCATGGCGCTCTCTTCTTTGCGCGTCTGCTATCAACGACAAGACCAATCTCGGACCAAACAAAATGCGCTAGATCGCAGCGCTTTTATCCTGCGTGATTGATTTTATCGGACTCCAGTCGGACTTGAAGCGAAACGGAGTAGAGCTAGGCGATGAATATAGGAACGCAGCATCTTTGTTGGATGTACTCACTTCTTTCCATCAAGGTCATGATCGAACTGCTTGTCCTCGGGTAGCTAGCTGTAAGACATATTTGCATCAGGTCAGTTGCATCTATTGAACAAAAGCGTCTGCTAGAAAGAGCTACGAGCTCACTACTTGTGCCTACGGTTGTTGACTGCTCGGTAAAGTGTTACCGATCGCTATTTAGCTGTAAAGAATGATTATATAAACGAGCCAACGAATGGAGTGCAATAAAACTTCACGATTGGGATTTTTTTAGGCGGTGCATTTATTTATTGCGCTCAAATTTCATCAGTGTCGATTTGGTGGAGGCTATCCGTCATATCGAATGACAGAACCTGGGAGTGCACACGACGTAAGCGAGGTAATGTATTGCTGGCCTCACATCAAACCTGCCCAACCATGGATGATATAATGGCCACTGCATACCCTGTGAACCTTTTGCTAGGTTCTAACGCGGAAATCCTGGCATTCGGACGAGATAAGCCCAGAAATGCGTCGGTGTTCATGACGTGATGTTTGCGCACCGACTGGCGACGGAATATTAACGAATCTTCAGCAAGGGCGGTTGACGCGAATGTCTGCAATGGTCGGATCACAATTCACTGAGATACAGGACCAACTTTCTATGTTGCGCATTTTTCGCGATCATTCCCGAACTACTTCGGTTGTCTGCAGACTGCAACATTTTGAACTTAAGCTGATGAAAAACCCTCACTGCACGTATAGCAGTTTAGAAGTTTTTCCGGGGTGATTGACACTATGTTGTAATCGCCTGACTTTTCCTGCTTTAGGGTCTGTACGCCAGAGGTGCGCTAGAAGGATCACGTGCCAGGGGAGCAAGGTTTGGGACGAGCATCGCTGGCGTCGGTGATCTCAACTTGGATGGCTATCAGGGTTAGGTGACTGCAGCTGCTTTTTTCCCTTGACAAAGTCGACATGGTGGCAATAGACCCTTTTCAAAAGCGCGCGCCCTCGAGCAGCTGCCCCGAGGCCGCCATATTAGGGCACGCACTTTGCGCATGCATTGGACTGGACACAAGCGATGTGTCAGCGTTCGGCGCGTACTCGGGTGCGAATCTATTTGACACGAGTGCTGCGTCATCACTCTTCGTGAGCTCGGATCCAATCAGATGCTTCGCGCAGAAATATCGATGTCCAAAATATGTCGCCGCCAGTGTTGCTTGATGGACATTTGAAAAGGAAGGAAAAGGATTACCAGGCGATTTCTTTACTACTTTTACACTCCTAGGCATCTAAAAAGATATGCAAACTGCCGCGAAGACTCCCGTTTGAAAGTGTCAGTTTCGATTAAGATCGCGCTCAAAATGCAGGTGTCTGAGTAGATAGTATATTAATCCTGTAGAAGGCTCAAGACCTGTTTGCGGGTCTTCTGCAAAGATTTTTATTACTTTCTAGACATATATTTAACTTTCATGTTCTGGAACTTCCTCGTTGGAACCGTCATATCTGAAAAAGAACCATGATAAATTCCGTGAACGGCGTAAGGCAGACGAGGAAACGGTTTATGATACTGTTCATGAATTTATAAGCCCCTCAATATGTATCTTAACTTTGTGTAGGTTATTTTTTATTCATGATTTTGTATAATATATTTCACTGAACTCCTGTGAGGTGCAGCAAACTGAACTGAAATACTGCGTAAGAAAAAGAAGAGTTCTGCTAAATATTTCTCAAAGGTGTTTGCATCGCTGCAAGTATGGGTAACTTTATAATATTTCGTATTCAAGTTTTGCATAATCGGATAATGAAAGCCCATTGCAATGTTAAAATATATCTATTCGCTTTTAACAAAGAATCCAAACGACGTTTTTCTTTCCTGATAACCTCCGTAGCTCTGGACGCAAAAACAATCAAGGGCCTGGTGCGCGAAGCCTGCATTTTAGCTGGAATACGTTCATAATCAGTATGCAGGTAACTCCGTGTAAACCTCTACAATTCAGTCTTAGGTCCTGTGCACCTGAGCACACCTGTATGCTAATGCTTATATTTTATCCATCCTTGCTTGCCTCTCGTTCGCTTCATCTTGAGAGACTCCTGCACGAACCGCGTACGGTTTCTCTAGTTCGAGCGCCAGGAGGGTCGAATAAAAGTGGCGTCAAGTGAGAACTGCGTGGGTGTTCGTCTGCTCCTTGCAGACCTCGCGCGTTTGTTTACCCTCCAAATGCACCCACTTGCTTTTGTCCTCCCCCCCCCCCCTTTTCTGACCTGAACCAGAAATGGTGTGCGCTTGGCTATCTCGTCATTGTGCGTTTTTTCTATTCTCTCCTATGATTGGCGCGAACCTCTTTGCGTTAGAATGCACTCAAGACGCACATTAGAAGGCTAGCTTGCTCGCCGTATATCCAATATTAAAGGGGCGGTGCAACGATATTCAATTGGAATGTTTTTCACTTTACAGGAGCTTACTGGCACTAGTGGGACTCAAGGTTACTCGCACGCAACGCCACTGGCCAAGAAACTCCTTTGTTGCGGTGTAATTTCAGAGACAAAAGCGATCATTTTCATTCAATCTCTCCTTTGCAAAATTTGATGACGTAAAGTGGGGATCGCAGTAAAGTGGGGACACCCATATGACGATATTTGAATGCTGTTCATAGATTGGACCCGAGCATTGCGTGGGCACTCGATTTGGGCTCGTGATAATTGATAGCTCGAGAAGCATTCGGGTAGTGGCCAGTGTCCAATCCCTGCAACGACGACAATAGCCGAGCCATAACAAAGTCTGGAACTCAGCGCGTGTCCTGTGCTTTGCCAACCCCAGCGCGTGGCTATGATCAACATTGGCGGCATATAATCGACTCCAGATCACGTGGCCGCTTGTTCTGGCTGCGAGTTGAGGAGGTGAACGCTGCTAGTTTTTCTTTATTTTTTTTACTAGGACTTCTATTGCGTGAGGTGAAAAACGAACGCGTGTTTCATAGGTCATTAACGTCAGGGATCCTTTCTAAGCGGTATTTGCGCAAAGTACAAAAATTGTTGCATCGCCCCTTTAAAGGAATGAAGTTAGATTTCACGCCCCGCGGGTACCGGTCGATTGACGTGACCACCGTCTCTTGCAGACGTCGCTGTGGGTGCCCCGTACGAGAATGAAGTTGGCGCCGTGTACATATATCACGGCAACGTGATTCTGGATGGGAAATCGGAGTACGCCCAGGTACAATCGCTCGAGGGTTATTTCCGATGAACATTTATAATCCGAAAACGCTCTCTTGTCACCTTCGCAGCGAATCGCAGCCAGTTCCGTCTCCTCGCGGATTGGGGTCCCGCTGAAGGGCTTTGGCATCAGCATTTCCAAGGGCTTTGACGTGGACTCCAATCGCTACCAAGGTACAGTGAGCCACCTCAACTTTTTTTTTTCCTTCTTGTTTTAGCTGATTGGCAAGGAAGTTTGAATTTTGAAATAACATTATCATTGAAACCAAATGCCTTAGTATCAGCAAAAGGTTAATTGTCAGTCCGAACGCACGAGCAGAGCAACGTTCATAACCGCGGTGAATTTCCATGCTCATGCAAGCTCACTTCCGTGGAAACTGTCTTAGTTGCGTTTTCGCTCATATTGTTTCCTTCATTCCAGCCTTCGCTAACATAGACGAAACAGTTACTGAAATATCGTTTAAATGTAAGCTGTAAATCATGCTGCCTCAATCGATGGAAATTGAACTGGATAGATTTTTTATGGTGTTTTTGCCATTTCGTTGTGTGCCTACATCTGTTTTCTTCGGTTGCAGACGTCCTGGTGGGTGCATATGCTTCAGACAACGCCGTTCTTTTCCGGTTAGTACTTTCATGATATCAGTACGACGGACTGATATCATGGCTCGCGGCTCGTTGAAAAAGCACGCTTGACTGAATTGCGACGCAAGCTGTTGGTCATATGTTCCATAAAAACAAATAAATTGAGAAACAAGTCCAACTTGTCTAAAACCAGTACAAAAACTATTATATGAGGGCTGGTTGAAAGTAATTAGACTGATCTTTTATTCAATGACTGATAATTACAGGTTTTAAAAAGCTTTTTTTTTTTCAAGGTATAGCATCTTTTACGTTCAATAAACCTTGTAGAATATATAAAAAAAAGATCAAATGAAATGTCAGATACTGTTTTATGACATCTCGTTTAGCGTTGCAGACGCGACTCTGAAGTCTGAAGGGAAGTTTCTGAAAATAATTTATTTCCGTGCGAATTTTTTTCTCATTGATGGCAATGCCCAAACGCCACGGGGCGACAAACCCTGGGTTATATATAAAAAAAAAGTAAGAGTGCAGTTTCTTTGCTTTACTGACACACCTCGGCCGCTTTCTTCCTCCCCTATTGCGACACGTAAAGGGTGCCTCGCTCGCTGTGACAGAACGCTAAAGTCTACGGTGGTTCAACTGCCGGTTCAAACATTGCCCGTCTACCTCCTCGCAAAGAAACGCAGTCTCACTGCTTCTCAGTCATCCTCCGTACTTATGCAAACAAATAAAGCCGACGAGTGTGACTAGTCTGATTTAGAGCTGCTGCTTTTCCATGCCATGACGTACCGGCTTGAAATTGGCGGTCGCAGGGAACGTAATTTTTAACTACCTTTATGAATCACCGTCAGTGTCTCTGTGTGGCCGTCTCGTGATCTACAAAAGCTTTGAGAAGGAAGCCTGGCGCCTTATTCCAATGAGCGTCTGCCGAGGTATTCTGAAGAGGCACAGAACCTTGAAGTTCTCGATGACAGGCAGCTAGCTGTCGGGGAGGTCCCCCGGCGATTTTTTGTGGGTAGTTTGTTGTGGGGAAGCAGACGACGACTTTCAGAAGCACAGGAGCAATAAACGTGCGCTTTTCACATTGGGACTATTTCTCAGGTTTTCAAGAACATACTAGATTAATGGTTTTGATTTCGTATAGCTGCTTTCTTAGCATTTGGTATTTGGGTTGTTTTGTTATTGTATTTCACAACGTGAATTATAGTTTTTTTTCCGGGACTGGGTCAATCCTGGGTAAAAATTTGTTTCCCAAACTTATTTGAAAGGGGCTGTTTATATTCCGCTTTCAAATCGCCACGGTGCGCTTAGCCGAGGGTATTAAAAATATTAACCCAATTAATTATCTGTAACAATAAATGACCAGCGTTCAGTCAAACATCCAAAAACAGAGTTTCTAAATCTGCTAGAACGCCCCACCTAAGCACGTGAAAATAAGATATCGCATTCCAAATCGTCTGCTTCCCCACAACAAAGTACCCACAAAAAATCGCCGGGGACGTCCCCAACCCCAAGTCCCTTCTTTTTTATTTCACAACAAACTTTCCGGATGCCCTTCCCCAGTTTCCTCCATACCCCCTCCCCTTCCTCTCTCTATTCCTCGTCTCCTTCCTTCTTTCCTCCTCTTCAATCCTCCTCTCCCTTCTTCTTTCCTCCTCCTCCTCGAGCGGAGTGCTACGCCAGACGAATCTGTACCGTTGAACAACTTATCGAGAGGCGTTGTCCAGCCACCGGTTATAACTGGAGCACAACGTTACACAAGATCTGCTCAATATCAACCTGAAGTTTTGGGGCATGGCACGTGCGATTGGCGAACTATGCCATTACGGCATTATTATGGTGATAGCCATATTCCACGTTTGTCCCAACTTGGTGCTCTAATGTAATAATTTTAACGCGATAGCGTTAAGGAGCTCGTGTCGCAGAAAATCCGGCGTCGGCGTCGGTGGGACCGGAAAATCCTGATTGATCGATAGGGTCATGACGTCACAACCACATGTGACGTCACTCGTGTGATGTCACACGTGGCTGTGACGTCATGACCCTATCGACCTGCTAAATTTGGCGGGACAATTTTCTCGACAAATTTAGCGGGTCGATAGGGTCATGACGTCACAACTGCGTGTTACGGCACGTGTGACGTCATGCCACATGACCCCACCCAGAAATTCCAAACAACCCACAACGCTAACGTGCGACGTCACGTGAAACGTGACGCTGCCGACTAGACCACGCATACGCTTGCGCGGCTTGGGAACGAGCGCGGGTTCGTATGAAAAGGCTTTGAGAACGGCGCCCGATAACGCTGTCGGGTTCCACTCTTAAAGGCGAAGCTTAAGTGTCCCCCAAGTTTGTTTAACCTTCTATTATATCGCGGCATGCTGTTCCTGCGCAGGTCGCGTCCGATTGCGGAGCTGAAGGGTTCCATCAAAGCGGATGTGTCCATGATCACGGCGGACATCGGGAGCTGCGAGGTTTCGGGCGGAGATACTTTCTCCTGCTTTAAGCTCACCTCTTGCGTCCGCTATTACGGAAAGTTCGTCAGTCCTACCGTGGGTACGTGACGGCTCAAAGTAACTTGCACGTGTGTGAGATCTGATTGGTATAGTCATCACTTACGGTAAAACACACTTATGTGCGTCTCTTGCTTTGTTTGTATCTGTACTTACCTTATTAAGTTCGTATGTGGTTGTTGTTTTGTTAATGTCTGTTCTCGTTTTGCTTGTCTTTTTTTATTATAAATATGTTCATGATTGCATTTTTCTCTTGATATGTTCGAGTTTCTAGTTATCATATACTGTCCCACTGGAACTCAATTGTTATGGACCCTCTAATTAAAGCGCTTTTTGTACATCCCAGAAACATGGGCACTTTGGAGTTTCGACTACACTTATCGTGATCTCTATTTAAAATATGTGGCACATCTTCATATGTTACACACTGTGCGACACTGCATCTGATTTTGTTTTTTGCATACGTTAGTTCCCCAAATGAATACTTTCCAACGCACTAGAAGTTTTGATTACATCTCTTCAATTAAAAAAAAACAGGGAAAAAACACGACAATCGCTTGCTCGTGCTAACAGTGTCGCCCAGCGTACATCTGTGTGTGTGTGTTTTTCTTTTTTTGACTCTTGGCGTCTCGAGTCTCCCTTTCGCGACAGACTTTGAATTCAGTACGACGTTCGCGTTGTTTATTTGACATAACGCCTTGGATATTTCTCTCTTCTTCAGAAGTGGAAACCGAGTTAAGCATCGACTTGAAGCGCGTAGCAGACAACCGCCCCGTCCGCGGTTTCATGTACAACAACGTGACCCAGGTGAACAGGTACAGCTCGCTGCTCACCGCGAGGGTGAACCACTCCACCTGCGAGACCAGGATGGTTTACCTCCAGGTACGAACGACGTGCCCTATTATTGGATGTTTATATCACCTTACATTACATCACCTCACATCACATCACTTCACATCGCTTCACATGACCTCAAATCACATCACCACAGGGCACTTCACACCAACTCACAACGCATTATATCACACTTAAAATCACATAACGTCACATTACATCAGATCACAGCACCTCAAATCACCTTACCTCACATTATATCACCGCACATCTACTCACAAGAGATTACATCCCCTCACATCACTTTCCATCACATCGCCTCACTCATCACTTTCCATCACATCGCCTCACTCACATCAAATCACCAGCACCCCACATTACCTCACTCAACATCACATCACCTCACCTAGCTCACTTAACATCACATCACATCACCTCACCTAACATCACACACACATATCACATCGCCTCACGTCATAACATATCACTTCACAGCACCTCCCTTGCCTAACCTCACACGACCTCCGATCGCCTCATCTCACATCTCATCACCTCACAAAATCTTGACATCATGTCACTTCAAGTGATTCGACGCATTTTTTTTCGTAATCTCAGAATGTATCGCGCAATGTAATCCGTTCAACCTTTTCCAATGCTCCAGCGAGACTATCAACTAAACCTTGCATATACTATGATGTCTGCTTTTACGTTGCCTGCGTACATTCTTCACTTTTTAAAACGCCTCTGCGAATCATCTCGATGTGCGATCAGCAAATCATCGGCCATTTCTATCTTGGGGAAACTCTGTTTCAACGACGGAAGTTGTGTCGTTTTCGTGTCTTTAAGGCAAGTAAGCAGAATAAAATAGGCCGACAATGATGACCGATAGAGAAAAACAAACAAAAAAATACTTTCAGCCTTTCCACTCTGGTGAAGAAGGAAGACCAGCGGAGCTGTACAATCGAAAGTAATGGCCGGCCGCAAGTCGGTAAGCCAGAGTGGAAAGGCTGCCGCCATCTATGAGCGACGGCGGCTACCAGATACGTGGCTTGCCGCCGTCGCTCATAGATGGCGGTAGTTGTTAAGAGTTCGGTGTCTTCATTTCTTTGCGGGGGACACGATCCTGGGGAAACTAGCCGTTAATAACTCCGCTGTAAAATTCAATCTGGTAGAACTTACTGTGTCGTCATCTCAACATTTCACGATGTTGCCGGGTGTGTTTTAATATGCGAATTAAATTCAGGGCAAAGGCACTTTTAACGCATGCTTTCTATAGGCAATTCCAATGATCGCCTTTTGCGCGCTGCCATCTTCGTCTTTTGGGTTGTGGAACGGGTTTTGAGCATGCGCAGTAGCTCTCTCCTGCGAAAAATTAAATGCCGGGCATGCGTGCGCACTCAAGTTTCCTCGGTACTTTTCGCCTGGGAGATGAGCGATGGAAAGTTGTATAGTCATTGGCGGCTGCATCTCATTATCGCTCACCAGCCAATGAGATTGAGGCAGTCGTCAATAAGAACCCTGAAGAACGAATCACGAATGAAGAAACTTGAACATGATCAATCACGCCCGGCGTTCCTCAAGCTCTACAGGTATTGCATAGCATATGTCAAAGTTTATTCATGAATACCGCTGGTCCCCTCTCATCACAGGCGGTTTTCGCCGATCCTGTGACGCCGTTCGTGACTCGCTTGGAATATCGACTGCGCAAGCCCAGCGAACAGCGCTGGTGCCCCACGTGCCCCGTTCTAGACAAAGACCTTCCACAGGCAGTCACGCAAACGGTGAGCTTGGAAGATTGATCTCCACAGATATTTTGATCAGACGTGTACCCTGTAGTCGTGAACGAGCGCGTTCGATTTGCAGATTCCGTACCAACATGGCTGCCGATCCGACGACGTCTGCAGGTCCGATCTGAAGCTGAATGTGGAGCTCACCAACTACGAGTAAGCTACTTTGATGATTGCTCCACACTTTTGCACAGGGGCTTTCGTCCCTATATTCGTTTTTAATTGTGTAGCAGACTAAAAGAAAGTTAATAACAAAGCCACCGATCGTCATGATCCAGGTGAAGTACATAGCGTGTTTCAGGCATTCAGCTAACTTGTGCCAAGACTTCAACAAAAGCTGGAGCATTCTACGCTTCTCGAACCAACGCAGTATTGTTCACATTCCTGCTGACGAGGCGAATACTTTTTTTTCCAATGTGCCACTGGCCAATCTTTTTTTTTTTTCTAATGTTTCATTTTCGCAAGTGTGTCAGGAACTTATGACCTCGTGAAACTGCATGAGCAGCTTTTTGTACTATTTTTTGTTTCTTTTGTTGTGCAAACCAAGAAGGCAAATAAAGCCTCGTATGTATAGACTTTCCGAGAAAAGATAACTATGTTTTTCGACCCTGGTAAATGAACTATACGTCGCAGGAAACTCAAACTCCATGACACTGTGACGCTAGCGGTTGGGGTAGAATGCGAAATATTGATAGCTTGACGTTACTTGGTTCAAAAGCTAACTGAGGGAAAAACTAAAACTAAATTTTTCAATGAGCCGACGACTACCTAAGCCTACTATCGTCAAAACAAGAAATTGCATTGTGGGCGCCTGTAACAAACAAACTTGACATAAAGAAAGAAAATATAATTTTTCTCGCTGACAAGTGTTGTTCACTCATAAATCCCACAAGCGTCCGCAATGTCAGTTCTTGTTGTGACGATATTAGGTAGGCGTGCAATCATGGAAAAATTACGTTTTTCTCAATTATCCTTTGATCCAGGTAACATCGTGTTGTAAAACTTTCCCGTTCTATCCCAACCGCTAGTCACAATCTTACAGAGTTTGAGCTTTATGCGATGCATAGTTCATTTACCTGGGCCAAAAAACACGGTTTTCTATTCTCTGAAACTACCCGTATAATGGCATCGCTGCCGTACGTGTGACTGTGGCCCGCGTCGAACGTTGTCATTCTCAGTTCCTCGTCGCCCCTGGTGGTGGGCGAGCGGCGGGACCTGTCCTTGTCCGTGGTCGTGGAGACCAAGCAGTCCCTGGACCCGGCGTACCTGGCCCGTGTCGTCATCACGCTTCCAGCCACCGTGGGCGTCGTGAATAAGGACCGCTGCAGCGTCCAGAGGGACCGGGACGCCATCTTGGAGAAGATCCTCATCGTCTGCGACGCCGGCAACCCGATGCCTCCCGGCCGTCACGTAGGTGGCTTGTTTCTTGGCGTTCCTTTTTCAGAGACTAAAAGCTAGTTCAAACACTTTGGTTTCAACCGAGTGTACAAAAACCTGCTTTTAATCCTCTTGTGACTACTGATACGACCGGCTGCAAATGCACGCAGTGCAAGTGAACTCGTAAAAGGCGTTAAAAACGGATACTAATGAATTCGGTATTAGTCCGTCTCGCTGAAATTATACTATAGGTATGTCGCGTGCTCATATTGAGGCTGCTGCCTGCTTCCTGTCTTCTTCCTTGCACTGATTAACGTCCATATACCGACAGTGAATTATTCGGTTACGGCATATCTAACGACAATTTCTTCCATCCGAAGGAAGCGGCCGTTCGAAGGATGCAGAAGTATTGTAGATAAATCAGGCCGGTGGGAGTGGGGGGCAGTAGTTGGTGACACTCAATGGCTAGCTGATTAGGGTGAAAGAGATGGCGAATGCACCACGAATACCTGTGAGACGCTCGCATGATATCATCTTGTAAACCTACCAAGAGAATATGGAAAACGCCTAGAAATGTTCGGAAGCCGAAAGAAAAAAACACGACAAAGGAATTCCGCCTCAAAGAACGTATGGAGACTTTCTCCTTCCCCTACATTTGTGTTATCGGTGTTGAAGGTTATATTCCGATTTGTTTACCGAAGTCTCAGGTAGTTTTATGACATAATTAACTTCCTCCAGCTCGCTTGCACAAGTATATGCACAACGAAACGTGTATACTGCCGATTAATGTTTGGAAACATTTTTTTTTTTTTTTTTGTCTAGGGGGCACCCGTCCTGCTCTTCAGTGGAAACTACGAATTGTCAGAGACCTGAAATCATTATGCAAGCATAAAATAAACAATGAATCCCTAGAACGTTTTGTTCTTTGCAAATGACCTGGAATAAGCCGTATAAGTCGGTTGTCTTTTCTATTCGTTTTCTTATAAACACATTGAGTTTGATGGATGTGCATGATCTGCCAAAATTTGGGCTATGCGTGAGCTTTAGGCAATTGAATAATTTCTATTATTTTTTCTGCATCATTTTTCTTCTTTTTATGGTGTTTTAAGTTTTTACGATTAAGAATCGTAACACATTATTTCGTTTCGCATTAACAGCCATCAACAATGTATTTTTTATAGTCCATTGACGAGATTGACAACAATACGTTTGACTGTATCACCTTTACCACTGGCAGGAAAACTTTATGCTCAAGCTGGATATGAGCCATGTGCAAGAAACCTTCTCGCTCAGCGCCGAGGCGACAACGACCAGCGAAGAGGCAACTCCTAAAGACAACAAGGTTCTGGTGACGCTGCCATTCGTCTACCAAGCTGACATTGCCATGCTAGGGTGGGTGTTTTCTCATATGTCGTGATTTGTACGACAAGACCAGTATGTCACATTTTGTTTATTTATTATTTATTTCAGGAAAGCCAAGCCAGAAGTTGTAACCTTCAACCCAGAAACAAAGTCGATTCTGATGGAACATGGTTTTGTCGTAAGTTTGCCTATATTTACCTTTTCGAGTGGAGCAGTTACCAACGACGAAAAGTATAGCCTTCTTCTCTTTGGTCGCTGCCAAAGCAGATGTAAGGCGATAGTATTTATGATCCTTTGCACCTCTTCAGATGTCTGTCGATCACAAAGCTTTTTGTGCGCAAACTCTTCCTGAATTAAACTGCTTATAATTATGCATAAAATCAGGTTTTCCCTCTAAATTTAGCGGGGAAATTAAATTTGTGCATATGCATACACCAATCCAGGATTTCCTGCTGCGCTTAGGTATCAATCCGCGACCAACGGACGCACATGTTTTCACGATTTGGTGGCCACATGCCATCTCATTTTAAAATAGATAACGGAAATATATCACATTGCTTACTTCGTGCAGCTGGTCAAGCAGTACGCCAGCCCAATCCAACAAGTCGAACTCTCCCTGCACGTCCCGTATGTGTTCAGCGAGTCACAACCGCCGATAAGCTACGTCAAAATGATCAAGGTGAGACGTGACCGATGCACTGTTTTCGCAACTGTCGCCACAGTGGTTTGTACTCTCTCCTGCTCTTCCTGACTTGGCAGGAAATATCATTGCGTTTTAGAATGGAAACGTTCTTATAATCCGGTCTTTGTTTTCGCGTCTACCAAAAACTGTAGATATATATCGCAAAATGCATTCATGTCAATTAGTTCAATGCAAATTACACCCTTGAAAGTACACTTTTCATTTGCTCGTTGGGGAGAGATTAAGAGCTTATGTGCAGAGTCGTTTTTAAGCAGATTTAAGTTATTCTTAACGCAACCATTTTTAGCAGTCGCACTTAGTTCGGTAAACTTCCTGATTAGTTCACAACTTAAGTAAAGTTATTTAGACAGTGAGATAGAGCTTTCTTAAACATAATTTCGCTGGCCTTCGTTTTCTCTTCGACTTAAATCTGATAAAACTGCCCTTCAACTTATATGAAGAAAATGTGAAGTTAGTTCATTTTAACAACAGCTAACGCAGTGGGTGGACTCTAAAGTGGAGCATGCCGAAAGTTTCCTTTTCCTTTAATAAATTCTTTAAACAAAGTGCGTACATGACACAGCCACAGTTAAATGCACCTCTTCCAATGTTTCTTGTTCTATTTGTGACCTTTTTATTTAACTACTGTTGTGGCAAGTACTATGGATGATTAGCTCCACTATACTTATATCCCTCGCACAGAAAAGACATTCTTGTTCAATGACCTTGCTGACGTGTTGTTCATAGCAAACCTGTTTTGCAAAGAAACTCATTTGGTTCTGAACCGGTGAAGAAAACTGTCACTAACTTTCAACTGATTTATTACGAAGTCAACAAAAAAGACATATGTATACCGTTTTTAATAATAAAATAACGCCGACAAAAAGTTTGAGTCCTAAAAACGCTAATGTCAGAAAGCACCGTCAGCGAATTGTATGTACTGTGCATTCTGATATGAATTTTTACGATTCAACTTTTTTTTTAACTATTGGGTGTTAGATACATACAGGATAATACAGGAAGCAATTGTTTTGGCCAATCACGAACTTGGACCACAGCGACGCTCTTGGTCGCGCACGTCCGCACGATGATAACGGACCGCGCGTGGTTCGTCTGTTCTTCTTGATCCAGGTCCTCCAGGGCGACCTGTTTGTTCCCGGCACGTGCCGGAGCGTCGAGGGCTACTTCAGCCACAACGACAGCCGGGGAGTCCCCGAAAGCGCAATCCCGGCAGAAGCGGCGCCCGGGCCCTCGAAGAATGGCACGGTTGGGGTGTCCGGCCGCGTGCAACGGGCCGCACCCGAGACGGACTTTCGGCCGGAAGGCCTGACCAAGCTCCTTTACAGGAACATACCGCCTTTGGTAGGCATACAGTCGTGTCGCGGTAATTCGCAACTTTCGCGATAGGGGGCGCACTGGCGCCTATCAAAATGACTGTCATCTGGATGATGGTCGTAGAACAGCACTCAGCGACAAGTAAATAATGATAAATTTGCTAAATATACAGGCAGTATTCGAGCCTTCCTTTATTTTTTCCCCATCGAAATGGTGTAAGCAAGCACCTTTTTTTATGAAGCCGATCATTCATTCTCACACCGCAGTATCACCATCGCTCTAAGTTGCGAATACGGACCTAGTTAGTATGTATTCCCCGCTATATATCAACTTTTCAATATGTACGAACAGGGCCGATGCATGCATTTTTGTTTCAGGTTTATGAACAATTCACATTATGGACGCTTTCTTGGGAGGAACGGATGTGTTCATATTAACGA
Source organism: Ixodes persulcatus (assembly GCA_013358835.2). Classification (NCBI taxonomy): domain Eukaryota; kingdom Metazoa; phylum Arthropoda; class Arachnida; order Ixodida; family Ixodidae; genus Ixodes; species Ixodes persulcatus. The sequence goes on along the minus strand of JABSTQ010011078.1, from coordinate 201,349 downwards.
GACATCACTGTACACAGACTAGTGCTTTAACATGATGTGTATGCACTGATAGCGCGAGCACGACATCGGCGCTTTAACGCGTTTTACGAGCCTCGCAATGTTACCGCTTAGTTTTGTGCCCCAAACTATGCGAACGCAAGTTCGTCTGCTTCTTTTGCAGTGGTTGTGCTGACGTCAGAACGACACCGAGCTCTGATTGGCTCCGATTGAAGGATAGTGGGTAGACCTCATAGCAAGCTTCCTTGAGGTCTACCCACTATCCTTCAATCAGAGCCAATCAAGGCTAGGCGTTCTGACGTCATCAAAACCCCTGCAAAAGAGGGGGACGAACTTGCGCTCTGTATATACCAGTGTTGCGGAGTTGTCACTCCGGAGTTGGAATGATTCCGGAATCATTCCGCAATTTCGCGACCCCGGAATGGAATGGGAATGGAATGGCGCACCGTTGAGGGGAATGGAATGGGAATGGAATTAGATGCCTTTTGCCCGGAATGGAATGGGAATGAAATGGGCCCAATTCTTTATTTATTTTTATTTTTTATGTAATATTTTTTCTTTTCTTTTTATTTGTTTTTTAGGGGGGGGGGGGGGGGGTACGTTTAGCTAAACCGAACCACTCAGCGAGTCATTTGCTCAGAAATAAAATGAGCGGGAAACTGCTAGCCCGCGTGGAGCCCAACGAGACTTATACGCAAACAAATGCAATACAAAAAACAAGCGTCAAGTCAAAGAGCAGAGCGGGAGGGGGGTGGCGGTGGCGCCTTCCACGGAAGTGCAGGTGACGTGTTTCCCTGGCGTTACATGAGAGCAAAACAAGAAACCAAGCACCAAGCAAAAGAAACGAAGGGAGCGGCTAAGTAAGAAACCGACATGCACGGCTCCTCATCGTCCTTATTGTCTTGCTTTTTTTTTTTTTGTGACGGCATGGAGAAAGCATGTACGCGCACAGACTGAGATTTGGGAGCAGGGGGCGACTCATAACTCGCAGAGCTCTGATAACTCGTTGACTGGCGCGCCGTCGAAAGATGATCAGTTATTGTTTTCTTGTAGTTCGAGGAGCCTTGTTTAGCAGGTGGCCAACCCTGCTGCCTTCCACGTTCATTCGCGCGCACACCTTTGAAGTGAAAAATCTGGGTTTGCTTCGGCATTATACTCCGTTTCATACTTAGCGTGCAACGCTGTCAAAGCTACTGGCGCGAGCGCGTGGCTTCATCTATGGTTTTGTTTGCGCGAGAACGCGTGCAAATGATCAACGAGATCAAGCCCCATGCTCGCGCCAAAAGCTTTGACAGCGTTGCACACTAAGTATGAAACAGAGTATAGATTCACTTCTTTCTTCTCCTCTAGCGCTTTGCTGCGACGCTTGTTTTTTTATACTGCATTTTTACGTGTAAGTCCGACTTTTACTTGGTCTTCGTTCCGATGCTTGTTTTCTGTGTTATATGTTTTACATTCAAGTGGGTTAGGGTTACAAACAAGCTAGGCTCCTTTGACTTTTGTCTCTGCATACCTTGTTTCACCCTACGATGGACCGCTGCGGACGCTAGGAGTCACCCCAGGCAATCCAGCACCGTGAGCTTAGTCAAATCAGTGCTTATTGAGGCATTTAGCTTTTTTTTTTTTTTACATTTGTCTATGCGTTTTATAATGTCAGCTTTATGCGGCTTATGGCGGCAACTGAGTGTAGCTGTCAAGTGCCAATTTTTACGCTTAGGAATTAGAGGAATGGATTGGAACGTTTCAGCCATTTCAGGAGTGCGAATGGGCCCCGTGTCCCCATTCCTAGGAGTTGAAAAGAATTGAATTAACGAAAACTCTAATTCCTGGAATGGAATTGGAATGGAATGGGGATGCCCATTCCGCAACACTGGTATATACAGGTATTTACAGGATGTGGCGAGTTCCAAACGTCTCATTATTGTTCCGTAGCCAATCAGATTGTGGCATGAGCCGATAAGAACACGGGAGAACCAATCACGGACCAAGATAGGGCAAGCTGTTTCCTATATTTCAGGACAGTAGATAAAAACTGAACGTACGTAAGATTGCAAAAGAGTGATTAAGTGACACCACGAATTACAGAAAGGTGGAACGATTTGGTGACATCTTCATCTCTCCCGGAATGTAGTGATTTAGCGGTAGCGTTACGTTCATTTTTCTTCAGTAGCTTTTGTATCAAAATGTATTCTTCCGTTGCCGACAATGATGAGGACAAAGTCAATATAATTTTGAAAATGTTTAGCTCCTTCGCTTTAATGCAACGAGTTCGCGGGAGTAATGAACGAAAGCAAACAAATGTTTTGCCGACCGGTGTACTTTTTTGTCGGTATAGTCACGCTTGAAATCTGGAGACAAAAGACAAGGAGTTTCTTTTAGACGAAACATATAGTGTACCCTCTTTCGGAAGTGTGCGTCAAACGTCATCGTGCTCATTTCGAATAATTGCTACGCAGAACTGCAAGACCTCCCTATGCCATGAAATTAAATGCAACCTGGGACCCTTCCTGAACCGCCACAGCATTGCGCAGATCATGCTCTACGTCGTCTTCAACATGACCGAGTTCACCAGACAAGCAGTGAGTTCAATAGATAAACAACACTTATACTTCAAATCGCCAAAGGGACTGAGAATGAGCGTAAATTTTAATTCTTGTCGTGTTATTTGCAGGGGATCTGGCACGCCTTTAGTGTTGGATCGGAAGGGGTGCTCAAGATCTTGGACAACACCACTTTCATCTCTGAGGCAACCTTCCAAAAGGAGATTAGGGTGAGTGATAGCTAAAAATGAGTCTGATACGAAATATCTATATTCTCTGGCCCTTCGTGGTGCTACAGCTAGGACATGAATGCGGGTAAAACCTTCGAACAGATCGATGAAGTGCACGACACTACACTAAACTTTTCCCCGATTTAATGGTGCATAAAGGATGTTTAGAGACTTACGCACTTTCAGCACACTTAGTTCGAGTGATACGCACTTTAATACGGTGTTGACGCATGGAACACCCTTTACAATGAACGGTGTGAAAAGCATGTAGACAAAAGTGCTCCTGCGGTACAGTGCGGCAAATCGACATTACACCCGCTTCAAACAGCTTTAGTGGAGGTTGCTTTTGCGACTACATTGGGCGCGTTCAGTAGCGGCTCCGGGAGTCAAGGAGCCAGCGCTCCTTCCACTACGCGACGAAAAACTACTTCCGGTGCACGTAACTGAGGTTTCGGAGTCAAGCTCCCGTGCACCCGGTCCGGAGACGGTGGACGCAGAGCCGTTTGTACTGAGAAAGTTTGACCTTCTTGAGGATATTTCGAGAGCCTGGCAACCACAACAGCGTAGTCTGACCACCGGGGGATGACTACTTCCGTCCGCCATTTTGACTGTGGGGCTCTTACTCATAGGAGTTCTATGCGATTTCTCAGGAATAAAGAAGAGAAAGAAGTAACGCCATTTTGTGCTATAGAGCAAGGTATGACGTATTTCCAGATTGCAAACTAAATTCCGGTGCTAAAGAAAAAAAAATGGCGGGAGAAGCAGCGCTGGCTGTAGCTTAGTCATATAAAATGCATTGGTGCTAAGATCGCCAGCACCCTATTTTTAGGACATTCGCCGGCAACCTAAGGGTGTTGCTGTAACACCCTTCAGGTGTTAGCCCTGGAACAAGCTTAAAGAACGTAAAACAATTCGTGCGTGGGCCTACCGGCCATCTAGCTCTGTCCTCCCCTTTGCACTTGGTTTTGTACACTGCTGAGTCTGCTCGTGCAGGATCTTTATTGAAATGAACTGTAAGTTAGGACAAGTCCTGCAGTAATGCCATCAGTTGCTAATAAACGGTCAGAACCATACGCACTTGCATACGCATATGATTGCAGAAAGGTCATTTCAGCAATAGGCCATATGCGAAATCCTTGCCAGCTATCATCATCATGCCATTAGGAGCCGCCATATTGGGGGGTTTATCACATTTTCCAGTTGTGGACGAGGCGCATCTGCATTTAACTCGGTTTTCATGATATTAGGGCAGTTTATTTGTACACTCAATGGGTTGTTGGTTAGTTTCGGATCAAAGAAGAAAAGAAAGACGGCCGCCAAATTCAGGAAAAGGAATTGTCAGCAACGAGGTCGCAAGACTCGTCACTCAAGCAGTGAACTGGGCCATCCAGGTCAATGAACGGTATTTCTCGAAGACGTTCTATGACGGGTTCGTACTGGACTTGCAGCAGGTGATCATATTTAGTTCTACGACTTACACTTTGCCGGGACTATTGTTTTTCGGGCGAAATCGTCGGTACGGGAACCCCCCAATATGGAGGAAATCTGATCATTGATCATGAATACACTAGATGGCGCTTCTTTTTGCATATGGTCTATTGATTGCATATGATTGCAGAAAGGTCATTTCAACAGCAAAGGTGAATTTATCTGCGAATCATTCTACTGAAGAGTATGGTTCACGTTCAATTAACACTTTGTCGCACTGCAGGTGGCTACAGTGCTCCAGAAGGAGGGCCCTCCTCCCGCCAAGAAGGTGGCCGCTTGGATCGTGGCAGTCAGCGCATTCTGTGGCCTCATCCTCTTTTCGCTCATCATCGCGGGGCTCGTTCATGTGCGTAGACCACAACACTTTTACATTATTCTTAGTAAAATAGCCCGTACGTGGTGCCGTTTTACAGCGGAGCTGTTGAGGGCTAGTTTCCCCAGGATCGTGTCCCCCACAAAGAAATGAAGACACCGAACTCTGGACACCTACCACCATCTATGAGCGACGGCGGCAAGCCACGTATCTGGTTGCCGCCGTCACTCATAGATGGCGGCAGCCTTTAATCTCTGGCTTGCCAACTTGCGGCCGGCAATATTACTTTCCATTGTACTGCTCCGCTGGTCTTCTTCTTCACCAGAGTGGAAACAGTGAAAGCCTTTTGTAGAGCTTGTGCTCCTTGGCGAGTTCTGCAATTCCGACAGTGTGAGCATGCTGTGTGTCAAATAACCAAACCAATGAACCAGTCACAGGATATCCGTGTAATGTTTGCATATCGCCAGAAAAGGGCTGTATACTAAGGTGGTCAGTTGGGCAAGTTGGTACCGTTGAACAGAGAAGGAAATGACCTTTCTGCAATCATATGCGTATGCAAGTGCGTATGGTTGAATCTGCGTGTCTCCCCTGAACTCGCTACCCTCCTGTATGTGCCGTTGCTCGACTTGATTTCGCCTTTTGTTTTTTTTACTTTTTCTTTCCAATACATGCGAATTGTGAGTGTCCGCCTGTCTGTCGTCTACGTGAGGTAAAGTAACTTGAACGTGAGGGATCGGTCATTCCAATATTTACAAGTCCTCAGCCCAGCGTGAATTCTCCTCAGCCCAGCACGCTCATGTTCGTCGCTTCGGAAAGCGAGCAAATCACGCGCCATGCGCACGAACACTGAAAATGGAACCGGCCAGGAGCCCTTTTCTGAAAAGGTCTATAGGCAATTGCAAGCAAGGCGACTGGCCACCGCCATGTTTCTGCTCGTGCGAAGAAGCCTAGGCTATGTTTACGCGCACGTTGCACGGGCTTGCACGCATGGGGGCGCCGTGCTTTTAATGCGAAAGCATTAACTGTCTCATGGAGCGGAGCTGCAGCGTTGTTTGTAACCGCGAAAAAACGGTGGAGAAATTCCCCTCCGCGGAACGGCTTTTAAAATAGCTACTACGCGGCCCGCGCGCCGGATAGTTCCCAGGAACGCCACCCCACAGAGAAGCCCTCTTCTGGCGCTGCTCCCGCGCGCCGCCGCAGCAGCGCACACCCGCCCACGACCAACTCTGTGCACCCGCCGCGCCCCAGAGCCCAGCCGGCCGGCGTCCGCAGGGGCTGCCCGGCCGGCCTCTGCAGAGGATAGTGGGGCGCGCATCTTGTAGGAATACGCTACGTATACGAATGCTTTTGCGTTCCTACACGTAAGCAGTCTTAATTGTACTCCTGTAATTTTTTTTCTGGCATGTCCGAAGAAGCGAAGACCGCGCGAGCACAGCTGTGATCGGCGCTCAATGTGCGCGAGCGCACTGGTACGCATAGATTTGGAGCACGTCGAGCGAAAGCTCGCGCTGCACAACCCAGGGCGTAGCCCAGGGATCCTGGGTTCAATCTTCATTCCTGCCCGTTTCGATCTGCATCAACATCGCGTACCGGTGTGCGGTCCTGCATCACCACTGCGTGGTGCACGACCCCAGGCTAGCAGTCGTACTGCACTGGCTAAATTTCTCATCTGTACACCGCCATGTCGCCATGTTTCGGCAGACTAAACTCCCGCTGTGTAATGAACTAGCGACTACTTTGTTTTTGTTTGTGTCATGTAGTACGTGTTTCTTCCCTGTCTTCCTGTATTTTTGTGCGCAACTTTAACCATGTTCCAGAAAAAGATGTTCCTCGAACATATGAAGGACATTCGTATCTAGCTATTCAAGTAGGAGATATGGTGAATATTCGAAAACCTCCATCAGTCTGCAGCCAATATAATCCCTGTCAACCGCTCCATTATTCATATAAAGACTAAATATAGGGGAAATCCTCAACGTGAAGACGACTAGCAAACATTGGAAATCGAGGGAACTTGTGGCAGATTGATATCGTGTATACTCTGTTTCACCTTATGTTGTACCGCAGAGAAGGCTAGAAGCGCGAGCTCATAGCGTTGGGAGCTGCTCTTGACTGGATGGAACAGCGCGGATGAACAGTCACACTCACATGCACACAGGAAGCAAACAGACTCGCAGCGCTGACTTTCAACTCAGTTCTATATTTCTTCTTCCTCAAATCTGCAACTTCTTCACCTTTGCCGTTATCCACATTATCAAGCTGCTATTGACGCACGAGAGCTTGTGCCGCCGAGATGTGCCCTAAAGCAAGGAGCTCGCGCTTGTAGCCTTTCCTGCGGTACATCATAAGGTGAAACAGAGTATAGAGAGTTGTATGAAGCAGTCACCGAATATATTTTTGTTATCCTATTTTCATGTGCGCAGGTGGGTTAGGTGTGAAAAAAATGTTACGTGGGAAATATATATATATATGTTTTACCTGATCCATAAATTAGAGCTTCGAAACTGCGGTGTACAAAAGTATTCAAACACATCGAGGTGCTCATGTTGCCGTGGGATACAATCATCATCATCATCATCTTTATTTTGACGTGTCCACACACGCATCACGAAGCCTAAATGACAATCAAGGCGAGAGTGATAAGGCATATGATCTCGCCGTCCTTCGTTATTTTATCCTTTTTTGCTGTCTGCTAAAGTCGCGGAACCACAGCTCATACATCACATATAAAAGACACGGCGTTTCTCTGCAGGCATGATGGCAGAATTACCCACGGACACGCCTCAAGCCGTGTTCGAATTAAGCGGGTTTGCTTCAAACATTTGCAAATTTCGAACATGTCTGCAGACGGTCTTTGTATGGCCAATGTGACAGGATACAGGAAAGAAACTCGGCTCGGACAGTGTCTGCATACTTTTTTGTAATATGACGTATTGGCAGTGTGACCGCTGCCTCATTAAGACACCATCCTGGGGGGCTATGTTGCGCTTTTTGGACTCCCAGGAGACTAGGGAGAAGGAAGTGACGTCAACAACGCAGCAAATGCAGATTGGATGTTGATTTTGTTTTCTTCTGTCAACATCCAATCTGCGTTTGCTCTAGTCGTTGACGTCACTTCCTTCTTCCAAGTCTCCTGGGAGTCCAAAAAGCGCAACATAGCACCCCAGGCGTCGAAGACGTGCACGCAATTGAGAAAGGAGAAATAGTCTACTTTTGTGGAGGCACCACAGTGGGTTACACTTGCACAATAGGATCACCGAAATTATTGTCTGGATTAAAGAAATTTCGTTTTTCCCTTCGGGCAGTTGGGTTTCTTCCGCCGCCAGCAACGCGAGGCCCTGGAACGGCTGCTGAAGGAGGAACAGGATCAGAACGAGTGGAACGAGTTCATGGTCACCGAGGCCGAGGTCGAAGCGGAGAAGGAGTACTTCCGCAAGAGCATGATGGCCGGCGTCGAGGACTTCAACCTAGAAGACTTCAAGGGCGAACAAGGAGCGGCCTTCGAGACTGAACTGGACTCCGCGACCACCGACGATAAAGCGAGAGGCCTTCGAGACGAACTGGACTCCCGCGACCACCGACGATAAAGCGGTTGTGGTGTCCAGTATAGCTACGGCAGTCCGTCTCCTCCGCAAATGTAACAACTCCACCATCGGAGATATTCTGATGGCCACCTCGGTGGCTCCGAGGCAAAGCGCCGGCCTACGGATCTCCAGGTGGGGCGGGTTCTGAAGGAGGCTTACTACGGAGAAGGCGCCCTATAACCGAGCTTTCGGTTGCACTCCAAAATATCCCCAGGTGGTCGAAATTAGTCCTCAGTTCTCCGCCGGGGCGTGCCAGATGCCCGTCGTTGGTTTGTAAAACCCCAAATTTCATTTTGATCAGAGATATCTGAGAAGTTCTAAAAAGTCCTGTACCAGAATTTCTTTCCCCAAACTGTTCCACGTCCAATGACACCTCTTTTTTTTTTTTTTTAAGGACGGGGCCCTGGGGGGGGGGGGGGGGTAGTTTTTTTTTTTTTTTTTTTGGCAATTGAAAATCATTTTAGTATTCTCTTTGCGCAATCTGCGATTTTCGAAAGTACCGAAGGAACGAGCGAGATATTAAAACAAGGAAACCGCTTTGAGGGGAGGGAAGGTAGCGAAAGTAGAAAGTGTGCAACGTCGGCTGGTTTTGCACCCTCTTTGTGAATGTAAGTGTCCACAAGTACCATCATCATTAATGAGTGATCTCACCCACGGCGTGCAACATATATACACCGTTCACTCCTAAGTTGAGACTGCGGTGGAGGCTACACTCTCGTTGCACCCATTTCTTGTACCTGACCCCGCTCTCGACGCATGAATCGGGCAGGGACGTGATTACGTGGCGAAATACACACGTAGAGTGATCCAACGAGCACCTAGCTTTTTACGCACTGTCAGCTTAGGGGTGCACGGAGTATAGAGGTAATATCCAGGAACTTCAGTCATTTACCGTGGCAATACCCAAAGACCTAGTAATTCCTTTTTCTTTTGTTCCCTTCTGCCCATTTCCCCGATTTCATGGTTGTTTTTGAATTACATACACCTTCCTTAGCTGTGCCAACAGTCGCCTTTCGTTGAACAACAAAGTCAAAGCCTGTAGATAAAACAACATATTTGCTCCTGGAAAGAGTTAAGCATTCCGCTTTAGAACCACGTTTTACGTATTTGGCACATCATTGCACAACTATAAATCGAATGATCGAATTCCATGGTTGAGCGATATCAAACGGTATACGTGTGAAAGAGTAATGTGCCAGGTACTTGAGACATTCTTATCCACACTGACTCACAACAAATAATTGCGCACAATTTGTAAAACAGGACGCGCACTCGGTTGATGCCAAATCGCATGATGGGAAAGTCCTGTACAACATGCATGATCTGCCGTCACTAAATTCCGGTGCAAACATGCAAAATTCCCCACCCAGAACAAGCGGCGTCTCAAGCGGCCTGAAATTTTCTTAGGGACATGTACACTCACAATCAAACTTTACTAGAGCACGCTGCCACGCGTTTTCCTGCGCGGAGCGCTAACCTGGCTGGCGGCGGCTGGAGCAGGTCGATTGGTCACGTGATGATTGGTCCATTACAGCGCTTGAGGGGAGAGCGGTGGCCCCCGAACTCAGGAACCACATCAGATAACATGCGTGCGAAATGGAGGCCGCCGTTCTTTTCGCTTTTCTCGTCTTGTTCCTTTGATCGCCGGAGATGACCTCGGTGTGTTGCGATCTTCGATTGCTTTCTTTTAATAGGGAAATCGGACGCGTATCGTCATGATTTAAGGATTTCGCCATATTTAGGCGATCTCAGACTGCTCCTCAGGGCACTGTGATGTTCCCCAGTCACAGTGCCACGAAGGAAGCACGGTTCTGATTAGGGGTGTCGCGAACTTTTGTCGAACCAGATTTTTAGGTCGAACTTTCGGGGTTCGACTAGGTCGAACCGGTTCGACGAACCTTCGAACTTTTCACCAGATTCGACCGGTTCGACTTTGTGGACAGTGTGGCCAGACCTTGATACAAGCATGTCTAGGTTTGGTGAATTTCTTTTTTTTTTATGCAAAGGGTTATTTTATTTTATAAACAGTTACAATTAAAATAAACTAATTCTAATCACTGAAAAAGTTAATAACTTAGTTTTTTTGTACTGTATTAACTGAAATAACCAATCAGCGCTGCCCTTAACTCATCCCTTAGCCATCACCATCCAATCCGAAGCCAACTGGCCAGCCTGTCGCGCATGCGCACAGGAGTCGAACCTCAACACAAGGTTCGTCGAATTTTCCACTAAAAGTTCGAAGAAGTCGAACCTGGTCGAACTCGAACCTCGGCCGGTTCGCGACACCCCTAGTTCTGATCAATGTCATGCGATGGCATTTTTTCATCATCCTCATCTGTTATCTCAATTGTCTGTGATTTGACTGCATATATCGTGAAATATTATTGAGGGTAATATTTTTAATTGAAACAGAATTTTAAAATAGTGCAAACTGCTAGCTGAATGCCGTCTTTGCTAGCTGTTCCTCGAAATCGGCGGACATTAGCTGAGAAAATAATCGTCATGGTAAGTTGGCTATTTAACTAAAGTTTTAATTAACTTTGTAATTAGTGGTTTTATGGGTCATGTTGCAATTGCAGGAATGACGGTAATTACAAGGCCAGACCAACTAAATGAATTTGCACAATCTTACAAGTTTTGGGGATATTAACTTTCACGTCTTTTTTTAGCCACATTTAAAAATTTTGCGCAAAAATCGCGCCAAAAGCCCTACCCACAATGACGCTATGAAAATTTCAAGCGTCATTCTGGGCAGGGGTCGCGGCGCTTTTTTGCGCGCAATTTTTAAATCAGGCTAAAGTGAAAATTAATTATCTCAGAAACCAACAAACTTTTCTAAATTCGTTTAATTGGTCTGGCCTTTAATAGCGATTGCCGTGAATTCCGCAATTACAACATGATCCCTTAAACCAATAATTAAAAAGTTAATAACAGATCCAAGCTAATTAGTCAACTTAACTCGTAAAACACCTACCGAAAACGGCTTTCAGCTATCAGTTTGCACAACTTTTTAAAAATTGTTTTCATTAAAACGTGTCACCCTGTATAACGTGCAATGTGATTGAAATACTATTTTCCAAGTCCAGGCAAAATTAAAAGAAAACATTTAATGGGAAATCTAATTTTTATACACTTAGACGAAGTCATCAACCTTGCCAAACCAAGAAAAGCTGTACATATGTGTTGATATTTATTAAAGTGTCTGATGCATGGTGTATTTTGTTTTTTTGCATCAGCCCATGAATTTAAGGGCGATACACACTTACAAAATGAACAATTCAGTTTTATTTTTCATTTTCTACAATCAACATGAAGTAAACTAAAAACCCTGGTTTCAGAAGAGGCAAAGGGCTTCTGAAAAATCACACTTTTGTAGTTTAGAAAAAAGAAGGCACTGCAAGTGAAACATTGCATATTTTGCATAGGCAAGCTTTCTTCCTTAAACTTCTAACCATAGTTGAATAAAAAAAATGCTCGCAGTGACATACATCAGCCTTTACAGCTAAACTACAAGGCAACTAATTGGTATTATAGCAATACTCTTGGTGTCACATTTAACTAGACAACCACGAATGAATACATATGTCGATGCTGATGAAAGGAATGGTTTTGTAACTCGCATCAACTACTACCTTAACAAAAGTGGCAGCCGTAGTCATACATTGTAAAAAAAAGGTTAATGTTTGCACCTTGAACACAGTAACATACCACTTCATCTATATATTTTAAATGTTTGCTCTCTTCTAACAATGAATAAACTAGTATACTCAACTTCAGACTTTCATGGAGGGCTGGTATTCCAACTTTCCACAACATTGTTCACAGTTGGAGTGATGTAAGCAAGCAGGGCATATCCACCAAATAGTAGATTTCGAGACAAGCACACTTTTACAAATGATGCATTGTAGAGTGGTGCATCACTCTTCAAAGATGTTTCAGAAGCTCAATTAAATTTAACTTTTTCGCCTTCAAGTCTGATTAATATCATAGTAGGAAAGATATCCATCAAAGTTCTTCTCATTTCGAGAAATATGCTCTCCTTGCTGCAAGCCCTTCAGTTAAGCATAAATAGTGGACATAAATACCTCATTCCTACATCACCCTTCCCCATCTCTTACTATATACACAAAAAGCATAAGGTGTACAATTGATAGAAAAGTTTTCTTCAATTACAATGAATCACCCGCAAGCTTTGAACACACAAATCCCCGAAGCAGCATATAATGCCAACGGCCTATACAACCTAATAATTACGTAGAAAACCTACTATGCTACGAGTTAAGTAACCATGAATCCTAAGAAACAAATGCGGTTCCAGCGAGAAGACCGCCACTGATTTAATGCTGCAATACGTCTAATATGACAGTGCTAAAGAACACTTCAACTGTTTGTGCTAATGCACCCATACATACTAGAACCACCTAAGGCACACAAGTGGCGTTGCATCCATGAGGAAGAGATCACAGCAAACGAGTCAATGCAGTTAATGTAACATACACAACCGGAGCAACCCCCCATAAACTGCTTGTTGTTGTTACATGTAGCACAGTGATAAAAGACAACCAATGTGCAAGCTGTGACATGAACGTTACGATACGAGAGTTGTGCGTTTGTCACGAATACCTACTACGAAACATAGCTTGGGCAGTGAACAACTTCCGCCAGACAAGCCTTGGCCATAGTTAACTAGTAACTAACCTACTTCCAAAAGATTTTTAAGATAGAGCCAAAGTCCTAAAGTATATCACACTCTAGTATGCAGCTGCTTCAAAAAGTAAAAGTCCATGCATGCAAACTGAAACATGCAGACTAATCTGTTATAATCGCTCTGAATTTAGAGTGCTGTAGATAGCGACAATCTTGCCATGCTGTTAGGACAATTTTGCCACTTGGTGTGTGTTCTAAGGATCTTGTCGATAGGACATGAAACCAATACAACACACAGTGTGCAGCCTTGATCACATAGTGATTGAAAAATACAACTGTCATTGGGCCCTTTCCATTCACTCTTATCTGCCTGCTTTGTCAATTTTTAAAAGCTTAAAATCACCTTGTTCACAGGAAAAATAAAACATTAAACAATAATAACAAATTGTTTAAGAGGCAGCAGAGTCTTTCACCACAAACCTGATTACTTTTTCAAACAAGGTGGAAAATGTAACTGAAGCATGCACAATCCCCAAAAGGCTTAGGTGTCTTCAGCTATCACACTACGCAAGTTGGAGCACTAAAATGTTTTGAATCTGAGATCGACACCAAAGAATGGATCGTCTATTTCTCACCACTATTGAAAATTGCGTCCGAAGTATGGTCGATGCACTTTAAATTTCATGCATCACATCCTTGCTCGCACCTCACACCGTGATGGCAGAGGCCTAAAATTATCAAGTTGCAGCACAATAAACAGAAAGGACGAGGTAAGGATGCGACAAAACGCTACACCGTCTCATTTCCCGTTCTTTCGTGCATTGCTTTCCTACGACGTAACCTATATCGAAACGCCCTTTCCAAACCAAAGCCGTCCAACCCGCTCGCAACTGAAGCCTATTGAGCATCAGCTCAAAAAGTGAAGACGGCGAGTTCGAGGGAACAATCAATGTACAGTTCTCATATCATCATGGTATTTGGCGGACTTGACGGGTGCGGTCCCGCCGACTTCCCGAGTGACAGAGAAAGAAAACGCTGCTGGCGATTTTAAGAAGGGGAGGAACGATGGCCTGCTTTTATGCCGTGGGACGTGACTAGGGGTGTGGGGAATGCTTGAGCACGAGCTGCCTCCGACAATGCCCCATCATTCGCGGGCCTCGGGGGCTAGGAGGCTGGTGCGAACCTCAGGGTCGTCCCCGGGCATGGACGGCGGGTTCTCGGTGGTGGGCGAATGTGCAACGCTGCTGGCCGCGAGGGATTCCCTCTTGGAGCGCTCCAGGTCTTCCTTCGCTTTTCTTCGGAAGAAACCGCACTGGAAAAGGACACGGCATAAAGTGAATGCAAAGTTTGTCCAAGATTCCCAGGCAGCACAGATGTTGAGTACACGTAGCAGAGCATGTTGGATTAACTATACTTCACACAGAAAGAATACAAAGCTGGAATGGACAAAGGACAGAAATTTGCAGTTCTTTCAACGAGCAACGACACATCTGAATCATGCCCGCATCTGCCATGATTGCACCCTTAGCTATATAAACAGTACAGTGGTTGTCTTACACAAGGACAAGTATGAGCTAGAAATAATTGAAACATTTAAGATCAAAAAATGAAAGAAGCTGGAATTCCTCGCGCCAGAATTGTCCCAAGAAAAACCTAGTACTTTAATTTTTCTTCCTTTTCAGGGAGTTAAAATTTAGCTATCTTTTTCTTTATTTTTTTTCTAGTAGTTTTTGCGTTTTCCTTCGATTCTTTTGTGACCAAAGAGGTGTTCACAGCGCAATGAGCATCATATAAATGTGACGTTGCTCGTTGAAAGAACTGTGACTGTCTGTCCTTCGTCCATTTCAGTGTTTTATTCTTTTTATGTGAACAAAAGCACAGATATTATGGGAATGTACACAAGGCGTCCATGGAATGTTCAAGGAGTGTCCGCAGACCCGTGCGCTGCTAAGGCAGGGCGGAGCCCTCGAGGCTCGAGTGTACACAAAACATTGAAAAAGAAAGTTGAGTTTAGACAGTAATACAGCTAATAGACTACTTCAGTGGTTCTCAAATGGGGGTCCGCGAAACCCTCAACGAAAAAATTTTTTTTTTATTTGGCATGTTTTTTGTAGTTCAGTCCGGCCGTGACCAATTTGCAACCTGCTTCCGGAACTACGACAGCAATAAAAGGCACCTGTTTCATGCTCCAGACGTGTTAACTTACTTACGAACCCCCCCCCCCCCCCCCCCCCGCTGGAAGGGGTCCGCAAGGGGTCCCCGACACATCCATGGCTGAGAACCACTGGACTACTTCAAGAGAGAGCAGCTGCTTACATGTAATCTTACTTACACATGGATGTGAATCTATGTTTAACTCACCACTGCTTCAGGGAACCAGATTTACTAACCACCAGCCTGATACCCCCCCCCATTGTGAAGGGCACCACCGCCATAAATACTTCTATGCTCCATTTCACCTCGTGATAGTCTGCAGCAGACAGGGTGAGCCATGCCTCCCAATCCAGCGATGTGAACGTATCACGTGAACACCCATGTGCCCGACGCGTTGTTGCAGTCCTCCGGAAGGGCACGCAACTCTCATGCGGCATTGGGCTGGCTTTAATCGCTCGTAGTGTCTGCTGCAGTCCATCGTAAAATAAAATGGAGCATATCCCTTCTTTACAAGATTATAAACATTTGTGTTCATTTAACGTATAATGACTCGAGCACATCACGAGCAGATGCTATTGTGGTAATAAAAATAAATAAATATAAAAAGCAAAAACCGGTGTATTCAGCAGTTTCGCAAATTGAGGTATTGCAGCATGCGTGTGCCCAAACCCTAGACATAAAATTGTGAACATGCCATATCAGCCATCAGCTAGAGGTTAGTCAGCACTAAACGAGGTCAGTACAATGAGAGGAGTTTCTACGTACCCTGTACAAAATGTAGATGATGAGCAGCAGCAGAAAGAGACCTCCTAGGACGATGAGCAGATAGACCCACCACGGTAACCGGTACGGAGCTGGGGGACCTTCCTTGACCAGTGACGTCACAATCTGGGAAGCACCAAACACAGGGCATCAACCGAGGACTCTGGCATAAATGAAAACGCCACACAAATCTCCAAACGAGGTAGTACAGTGCAGTCCACTTAAAACGATACCACATATAACGATGTATTGCTTATAACAATCAATTTGTTTGAAACTATCAATTTTTGCACTTTGTCCATGTAAAAAAAACCAGATATAGCGATGCGATTATCCTTGGTATACCGGATACAGCGATAAAACTAGTCCACCTAGAACATATTTATTACAAACATTGGGCTGAAAACGAGAAGAAAAAAAAAGCGAAGAAATGCACCGCCCAAACGGTGGCGAAATGGGGATCAGTCGCCGAAATCGGACGGTATCATCGCAAACGGGCGCATCGAATACTCCGCGAGTAGGCGCTGCGTGCGGTCTCAAGCGGAGCATTATCATCATCATCGTAACCAGCGAGGTGCGTGCCGCGGCTTGTAAGCTTTTTCTTTGTTGCTTTGGGCGTTGCGCAAGATGGCTCCAACGAAACGTAAAGCGATTTCTCTCGACGTCAAACAACAAATTCTGCAAGATTCGCGTCAGGGTTTCAAGGTGGGGAGTCTTGTCAAAAAGTATGAGCTGTCGCAGTCAACGATATCGAACATACTCAAAGCAGGTGACGCCGTCAAGAAGGCTGGGACTGGCGGCCATGCCGACCATCGGAAGCGAGTGCGGGACCCTTAGTACAGCGACGTTGAAGAAGCCCTCTACAAGTGGTTTTTGACTACCTGCACCCAGAACGTACCAATCACTGGGCCAATTCTTGCCGCAAAGGCGAAGGCGTTCACATTATTAAAGTCTCCGAGAAGCAGAAAATATAATGTTTCGGCTCATCTTTCACAACCTGATCGACTCGATGCTGGTGAGAACCCTTTGCCATCGGGAGCAAGGAGGGTAATATTTCGGACCTTTAGAGGCACAGTCCAGATACAACGATAATCGGTTATAATGATCAGATTTTCGGACATCATTAATACCGTTATAAGTGGATTGCACTATATATCGGCTGTGGTCAAGGCTGAGTAATGTGGTATTTAAAAGCCTCCGACAGCATAGAATAGTGCGAGGTGTGATCAAAAAGTTCCGGGATGTGGTCAAAAACTCGTGTAGCGCCGTTTGTTTGATCACATGCACGAGCATAATGGCGATCTCTCCATAGACTGCAAACCAAAGCGAGAACGAACATCAATTCCAAGTCAAACTCAGCAAATCTAAAACAGAGACATCTGAAATGATTTAGAAGGCTTATGTGAAAAAGCAGTGAGTGTGCGCGAAATGTTTTGAGTGGCACTCACGCCTCAAGAATGGCAGAATGTCACTAAGATCAAGGAGAGGTCGGATAAGGTAGCCCTATTGCTCTTCGTCTTTTAGCGATGTTCTGCTGTTTCTGAAGCGCGAGTGCCACTTAAAACACTTTGGAAAAATTAACTGCTTTTTGACACAAGCCTGCTGAATCATTTCAAAGGTCACTGTCTTATGTTTGCCAAGTTTGACGCAGAATTGACACGTTCGCTCTCGCTCTGGTTTGCAGTCTACTGGTGAAATCGCCATTGTGCCAGTGCGCGTGGTCACAAAAACTCGTGTAGCGTAGCTCCAAATGTTCACAGCGCGATGCCCTTTGGTATAACAAGGCACAACAGCCCCCTCCTTCGACTGCTGCGCACAGCATCACTGTGCTGCCCTTCTTTTTACGCTACAAAATCAGTCCCGGAACTTTTTGATCACACCTCGTATGAATTAATTTTTTAGCCACAACACACTACTGGCAACGTGCGCGACCAAAAGCGTCGCTATGCTTCACCTTCCACGACTGGCCAAATGCCCATTGTGACGCCTTGAGTATGATTAATTCTATTTTCTATCATGGAAATGAGAGGAATGCCAGACTGGCGACTTTGATATTGTTGGTTTAAGGATGCGCTCACTAGAAGCTTTCCACCGTGCTTTTTACACACACCATTGAAATTGACGTTGGCGATGGATAATCCTGGTCATGATGTCACAGACAGGAACAACTACCGTAAAATTCCGAGCGAACGCCCACCCAAAATGAAGAGATAAATGGCGAAAAACATGGGGTGGGCTATCTTTGGGGATGCCACAGCAAAATTTTATCAGAAAGAATGATAAGAACCGGGGCACCCGCTACAAGCCGCGTGACGCGGGAACTGATACTGCAGATCACGGACACGGCGAATTCGCGTTTCACGATTCAATAAACACGCCGGAATTCACTACGAACTCCTGTGTCACGGGAAAGGATACCGCAGGTTGCAGACGCAGCAGATTCGCGCGTTTCACAGCGCGATGGACCCGCGGAAACCCGCCGAGAACTCGCATCTCACGGGAACGTATACCGCGGAAACCGATATTGCGTGCGCAGATCGCGGACGAAAACGCGGGAATCCACTGCAAACCCGCATGTCACGGAAACAAATCAAGCAGATCGCGGCCGCAGCAGAATCGCATTTAACGATGCAATAATACACGCGGAACAACTCGCGCGTGTTACAGCTAGGAATCGATATCGCGGGCAAAAGCACGGGAATCCGCTAAAAACTCGGGAACGGATAGCGCAGATCGCAAACGCAGCAGATTTGCATTTCACGCATTTCACGCGCGCAGATCGCAGACGAAAACGCGGGACCGCAGATCGCGCCGTTGACACGCGATTCCCGTCGGACATCGCGTGACGTCCGGCGGGAATCGGGGGGAGGGCGATGTATCGGAATACCGTTCCCAACAGATGTTGGACAAAAAGGGGGGTGGCGATCCTTCAAACGTGGGCGTTCGCTCGGAATTTTACGGTAAAGTCACTGGATCCTTGAAAAGTAACGCCATTGCCTTCCTTGTCTGCTAGCCGGACACAAACAAATACTAACATAGAGACGACCAAACCTCGCAAGGTGATTGGCTAATCGGTCTCAGTTGCCATGGCAATCGCCATTGTGATCAATTCGAAATTTGAAACTGCTATTCTGAACCATTCGCACCAAGATCGCTATGGAGCATGATCGTATTGAACATCTTTGACACTGTGCATGCAATCAACTTATCAACCATGCATATCTCCACAGACCTCTTACAACGAAATTATTGTTCTTGCATATTTCAAGACAGTAAAGTGGTTTTTCCATGCCGCCAAGCACCAACGATGCACGTGGTGGAGGTGCGAAAACTGTGCGCTTGTTTCGTCGGCGTGTGAATAACAAAACCTCGGTATTTAAGAAATGCCTTTAACAAAGCATCCTGTCGCCAGGGAGTTTGGATCCGCTCACCAGGAACAGAGAGGTCAAGGAGTAACTGCTCATTTCATGAACCTAAATGGCGACCCTACTTTTTCAGGATCCAGTGACTTTGGAACAGTAAGAGGAAGCCATTGAAATATCTCCTAGCCAATACTCCATTCATCCTAAGCTGACAGTATACGGTGGTAATTCGGGATGAACGGACCGGTCATGCGTCTACCCTTCGCTGCATGATCCATACCTATGCGCAGAGAGTGCGATCGGGCAAGGAGAAAGAGGATGATTGATTGGTCTTGCAACCACACTGCCCCCACCAGCTTAGGGGCGTACGGAAGGAAGCGTAGAATATGCTTTCAAAACAGATCTTGCTACCAAGTTGCGCATTTGCTGGAAAAAAACAAGGTCATACCGAAACTGGAGAACCATTGTGAAGGAATAGGAAGTCAGAGACACTGGAAGTCACTTCGGTTCAGGCACGTAGCCAGGATTTGGATTCGGAGGAGGGGGGGGGGGGGGGGGGGGCGGCCCCATGACAAAATGCCGCATGACGGAGGGGGAGAGGAGGCCCCAGCAAAATGGAAGATTTTGGGGGGGGGGGGGGGGGGGGGCAGGCCCCATGGCCCCCCCCCCCCAGCTACGTGCCTGCTTCGGTTGTTTCACTCTCCGCGAGTGCGCATTCAAGGTTTCTTTAAATACGGGTGGTTTTTGCTGCCTCAGTGGTCACGAATAGTATGTTTTGAGCCTTCTACTACATTCATGAATGAGAATGTTCCTTAGATGGCTTTATTACACCTTAGAAATTCTGAGTTCTATGTCATCATAGCACATAATTGAGAAAAAATAGGTCAAAGAAGTGCCAAGAGGACAATTCGTGACTGATAGTTTTCGTGCAAAAAAAAAAGGGGGCAGTTCTTGAGTTATGAACATTTTCTTGGTTGCTGCATTGGAGGAAAAAGCAAGCATTGCACAAGGTTCATACACTGCACAAGGTATAGTTCATAGAAGATTTAGCTATCAGAGAAAAAAGTTAAATGTGTAGGGGTAAAATATTAATACTACATGAAGAATTGTAACTTTACACAGCAAGGAAAAAAATTTACAACTAGGACGTCCACAGAAACGAAACGCTTAGAGATTGATCAATGGCTCGCTAAGCGTTATACCAGGTATAAAACTGAAGATAAACATCAATTCAGCTAATTTGCATCAGATTCCATTTTCTAAAACATTCATTATAATCCATACAAAGTAGCTCTACGCCGCTCACAAGCATCAAAAAGAGCAGTAATTTAGGAACATACCGTAGTTTGTCTTGGCTGATGCTGTACGAAGTGCGTGAACTCTGTCTCGTCCAGGATGGTAAGTGACCCTTCCGTGGCTATGTCAATCGTGTCGGGAGTGCCCTGTAATTAGAATTACATAAACAGCAGTGAGTGAGTCGTAGCACTGCTCGTAAGCTCCGTACAGTAAAACACCACTTGAACAAACTTCAAGGAATTTCAAGAAAAAGTCCGCTCAAGTGAAAGTTCACTCAACTGAATGTATTGGACACAATCAGGCTTTCCTGGGGAATTCTCCAAAAGTTTGTTGATCTGAACAGCTCATCCAAATGGAGCTTGTTCAAGTGGTATTTCATTTACAAAGCCTTTAGGATCTCTTGGTCACTCCTCATAGTTTCAAAAACCTACCACTTGCTCCATGATCCTGGTGACATTGAGGGTCATGCGGAGCTCGATCTTAGCAACCTTGTTCTTCGAAGCAAAAGGTCCCATTTGGCAAGTAAACCAGATGCACTCAGCACCAGAACAACCCTAAAAAAAAAAGAAAACATTTTTTTTTTTGCATTTGAATAGAACATAAACGAGAGATTATCTACCACCAAACATCAAACTTTAGTGCCCACCAGCAATTTAGAATATAACCCCTTTAATCATCACGCAAATATACAGCGTGTTTCAGGTAACTTGTGCCAGGACTTAAAACATGCTGGTACATGTGCTACACATGTCGAAACAATCCGGTATATTTCACAGTCCTATAGAGTAGGTCGAGGTACTTCTGCAATGTGCTTAACAGGCAAAATAACACTGAATAATTAGCTAACTTTTTAAATATTAATTTGTACACAAACCCTTCAATACGCAACTTGTAGGGCCTCTCAAGAAACATTTCCATCGTGTCATTTCCGTTAAGATACCTTTAATAAAGAAGTCTACGTAACTTTTTTTGTAGCTTTAATGAAAGCGGGCCAGATTTAAAAGAACTTCCCAAGTGACTGGGCACTAATATCGCAGTACACTAGCGGACTGTCACTCGAGACTTCTCTAAATCATGTGCGATTTCTTTAAAGCTATCAAATTTCGACACACAAAGGCTACCTTGACTGAAAGGATACGATGGAACGGCACTCAACACGCTCTACAACTTTTGTGTTGGAGTGCACAAATTAATATTTAGGAAGTTACCTAATTAATCTGTGCTAATTAGCCAGTTACGAACATTGCAAGAAATACCTAATTATGATTGTGAACAACAGTGCGTTGACATGACACACGTAGCGTGCACCAGCTTTTTCTAAGACTTGGCACAAGTTAGTTGAACCAAACTGTATTATGTAACAATGCAGAGCGCCAAATTTATTGCAATCAGTGGACAATCATCTTCAACAACAACTTTCTGCCTAAGAAAGGCAAAAAAGTCTTTAGCAGGTTTTTCTCAGAGAAACAGGCACACACTCTTTAGAGACTGTTTCATCCTCCGTCGCATCGGTGCTGCCATCTTAGAAATATGCCGGTCAGGCAACTGCTAAGATGAGAAGGTCTATACAAGAAGATTAGAACCTCAGCATCTGGCAAGCAGTAAACTCTCTAGAAGTGAAAAAATCCCAAGCTAAATCTCGATCGAGAGAACGCACTGTAGTACCTAATCTGGTGGAGGCGGCCAACACACGTATGCAGTCATGTAAGCACGTCAGATCTGCGAACGCTTACGAAGTACCAGAAAACAAAAATTATTCGCTATGTTATTTATGCGAACTCGATGATTGACTGTATATGTGCTTTGCGGGAAAGTAGATGCAAGGGCCTTGTTCATAAATAGTGCGGCTATTACTCGAGTAAATATGGTAGGTTGAAGTCAGGCCAACTGAGCCGATCTCATTCGCTTACCAGTGTTAGCGTCTTGACCTGCGCCACTGGGAACCTGCTTTCAAGAATGGAGAGAGCGCTGGCTTCCCTGAGAGACCTCGGGTGGCCTGCCACTGTTTCCGCCGAGGCGGATCGTTTCTTGACGTTGGCCGAGCCATTGCAACTGCCACCAACCTTGCTTCTGGTTCCGTCATCCGCCTGTGCAGAACAGAAGCGTTCATTCTTCTTAGCTTGCACAGAATATAAGACATGCAATGCATCGATGGTGTTGCAGTATAGTCCATTCCATTCAAAGTTCCCTGGGTGATGCCATTTCATTTGGGCTGTAGAACCATTTATGTACATCCGGGCATTCGAACGGAATGAACAGGGTAAAAAAGAAGAAGGGCATGCGCCCAATCCCGATAGCAGACGACAAACTGGCCATCTTCAGCGGGCGTTTCAATGGATTCGGCAGGCTAAAAGAGGTAAAGGGCACACGCCATTCTCACTGATGCGGCAGTTTCAGTGGGCAGTACCGCCGGAACTGCCCAAACTTCGAGGCTGCATTCCCCTTCCTTTTCTCACCCAAGTGGAATGGTATTTAATAGCCGAACACAGGTCAGTTAGTTTGAACTCTGAACTGATGCAACAACATGTAAGTATTTACAACACTTGCATAGGGTTCAAATGCCAATGAAATCGCTAGTCTTATGTCATAATACAATGTTGTAGCCGAATAGCAAACTGAGCTAGATGGGTTAACACTTCAAACGTCTTTGTTCTTTTGTCAGTTCTTTTTTTTTTTTTTTTTTTACATTTGAACCTTTAAATAAGATATTGTCTATACTCAAAAATGAGCAAAAGTGTTTATGAACCAAATCTGCATGTGTACTTACTTTCTCGTGGAGTTGAAAAAAATCAAAGCAACAAACAAAAATATACCAACAAATGACAATGCCAAGATAGTATTCAGGATCAAAATTCTCATTTGTAAGGGGATCTTAAGGACAGTGTACTGCCAGACACACTTAGAGTGAACACGACATTGGTTAGCACACAAAAGACTTTCTTCTCCCCACCTTCTCCTCTTTTTTTCGGATAGCCATCTTTAATCCAATGTTTTTTGTGGACTGAGCAGCTGAGTCGAGCCGTCAATTCGACGGCAACGCGCGGAGCATCGCCGTCGTCGACGGCAGCGATGCTCCTCTGGTAAACATACCAGCAATTGAATTATTTAGAGAGACGTTAACTAACCATCTTTGCTAACACGTCGAACTAGTTATTTTCTAACAAAAATTGCTTACTTAATTTGTATTCTTATAGTTTTAGTTCTTTCAGTGTGAAATTGTACACTCTTCCGTTTTGCAATGCTTTATGGGCCATGAGGGTATTGAAATAAATAAATGAAACAACCTTTGCAGTTTCCGATCTCTTCAGCCAAGAATCTGAGTGTTGTCAGATCTGTTGCTAAAGAGATTGGGAATTTGAGCGGTACGAGGTTGTCGAGTCATGTGTGCAAGAATAGAGGAAGGAGAGCCTGCAAACTGCAAGCCGCGACCAAAGATCATTCCGCGGTCCGACTGGTGCATACCTCGAGCTTGAAAGAGCGCTCGTAAAGTCCATGGAGGAGAGAAGAGGTTCGCAGTCATGCAGCATCGACAGAGATCCGGCACGACCGCGACCTTTCCAGACGAGACGGTGCGACACGGTTTCAAAAAGTGCTGCATCAGCAATCGCCTCGACGGCTTGGATTACAACGCTACCTGCGACAGTGTAGCCACCTCAGATAGCTGCCGTGACTGCAGCGATGAGTGTATTTAAAGGTAGGACTTCTAGCGAAATCTGGAGCATTGCTTTATGTGGTGCGGGTAATATGTGAGGTATTATCTTGTTTTTTGTGGGAGTAGTAAGTTGGGGGTGCGGGTTACATGCAGGGACAGGTAATATGCACCAAAATATTATCATGCATGAACCCAAGACTCGTTATCACCGAAGTTACGTTATTAAAGGGACACTGACAGGGTATTTATGCTCGCCGAGGTTTTTAGTTGTATGTGGCGTATGAGAGCCCAACTACCCAGAACAGAATTTGCGGCTCGAAATTCGGTTTCTTTCCGCCCCAAAACTGCTGATCAAGAACTGGCCAGTTCGAGTTTCGCTCACTCTCTTTTCCGTGGTCACGGGCCGCTTTCTAAGGTATCGATGCGACCACCAAATTTAATCAAAGTCGTGGGTCATTGAAGGCACACAGTCAATATTAAAAATAGAAAAAAATATGAAACCCATTTTTTGTGGCTTCAAAAAAGCTGCAAATACGTTGATTGAAAAAAAAAGGTAGCACTGACAACCGGAAGCTTTCTGTGCGTTCACTGCATATTTCTCAACATGGCGTCGTTTCGCGTCGCGTATCGTGGGACTAGCACCAGCGGATGTCAGCGGACGACGGGCGTTGGACCTCTACTTCAGAACTGTCGTTCACGGTACTGGCGAATTCTGTCTTTCTTCGAAAGAGAAATTTCGGACCGATCAAAAGAACTGATATTCATCCAGTACGAGTACGACACGCCCGACCAGCAAGCCGATTGCACGAAGACGTCGCCGAGCCGTCGTCCCTTCTCCTGGCTGAAGACATTGCTCGCTCAAACGTCAAGCATGAAGTGTGTACTTCGACTTGAATACGCACGCGTACGGTTACTTTACGAGGTGCGAATGTGCCCTATGCGTGGTGCTGCCCGACTTCAAGCCGGGAGTGCATGTATATTTACCGTAAAAATCCAAGCAAGTGCCCCCCCTGCACACAAGTCAAAATTACCTGCAAAGTAGGGGGGGCGCTATCCCGGAACGGCACCAAAATTCAAGATGGCGACGACAAACGTTTTCCGCCAGAAAAAAAAAAAAAGCGAAGTGCAGATTTAATATTTTATTTATCTCTGAGAACATAGACTTTATTAGGCCAAAGATTTGTCACTGCTATGTTAATCTCGTTCAAAACCACGCCAGAGTCGGCCGCAAAAAAAAGTTCGCAGCATTCCGCGATGTTTCCCGAGTGCATGCCGTTGGCTATTTTGACAGCCTCTTCAGAAAGAAGCCGGTTGCTAATGGCTCATTCTGCACTTCTTTCGCGCTCCAGGTATTAAAAGAGCGCGTTGTCCACGTATTCACTGAACACTAAAGAGCCGTTACTTAGCTTTCGTCGAACTTCGGCTTTCCCGTAGTTTGACTGTAGCAAATTGTCAAAATTCTAGTCCCATTCCCATATCCGGTCGAGACGTACGTCTGGTGTGCGTCTTTCTCGTTTTCACAATCCCATTGGACGACCTCGATTTTCTTTGCCACTGTGTAAGAACGCATAGAAGTCCTCACATCCCCAAAACAAAGCGACAGTGGCGCGTAGTGACCAGGCCAACCAGGCTGATCGGGCTGCAAAGTAGGATTGGATTGGATTGGATTCTTGGACTGAACTTCACAGGCCAGTGTTGCCTGGGCGCGGACAGCGCGGTGCGTGATACGGGTGCGGAGCGGGGAGGGGGGCGCTTTCCCGGAACGGCGCGGAAATGTAAAATTAGAGGTGAAGTTGGGGGGGGCTCTTGCTCGGGTGGGGGCGCTTGCTCGGAATTTTACGGTAAGAGAAATCGGCAGCAAACTTCCGACATACAGTCTACCCGCTGCATAACTACGCATTATAGAGTTCTTCAGTAGCTCAGTGGAAAGACGTCCGCTTCACACGCAGAGGGCACGGGTTCGATTCCTGGTGTGGGTGTACCTTTTATTTTATTTTTTTTTTTTGTCAAGCATTCTGCGATGTTTACATTTCTTTTTTTACAATTATCACAGAAAAAAAAATGTTGTGGACGATACGTCGCTGAACTAAATGGTATGGATTCCATTTTTGACACCTGCGAAATCAATGTAATATCACTTTCCACAAAATGCAAGGAGCTTCGCGTGATGGTTCTACAGGAATTGCAGCCAGCCATTGATCCCGACCCATTGATCTTTCGGAAACTTGTGCACTCTGCCACACAATGCCACTTTCAGATGCAGGACATGTGAGGCAACTCTTCACGCAACATCTTGGGAGTATTCTTTTCGGAGCTGATCACGGGAATGCACCACCGGCACTCGGGCACTCACTACTAATTGCCAACACTTAAATGTACAAAACATTTCATCTTGAAGTACAGAACAGCGAGCGGAACAAACATAACTGCAAAGGAATCCCATGGCGAACGACCGCATTTCGTCTGCCACGTGCAAAAAGAGGAGCAAAAAAAAAAAAAAAACCCGCACGGTCGGGTGTTGCCACGTGACTTCCGCCACTCACGCTATCCTTTCCACTTCTTCGTTTCGGTTTCGGTTTCGCGCAGTTGCGTTTTTTGGCTTTATTAAAAAAATATGTGACTCTGTAGCAAAATATTAATTGGGTAGTATTCCGACACCATAATGAATCTCCTGACAAAAAAGGAAAAAAAGAATTTGGGGGGTGTCAGTGTCCCTTTAAAACTGCGTATCCTCATGAAGCACGATCAACTATACACTAAATACTTGAGCAAACTCACCTTAACACCTTCAAGCTTCAAGAAGGGATCTTTTTTTCCGTGAATCTTTAGTGGAACTGAGATTGAGACTGCAACCTTGTTGATTGGGCTGTCAAAGTACTTCACCATCTGGAAGCAAAGAGGGTTCCTTTAGAATCATGACAGATCAAGATACCTCGTCCTATCAAAAAAACATATCAATCAATTTAAGTTTATGTGCTGTCACAAGACAAACATGACAAACAGTGGACTGGTAGAAAAAGCTGCTAAAAAGCAGCTGGACGAAGGTTTCAGCCCGTCTCCCCACCCCGCAGATCGCAACAGCAAAAATTACCATATGTGAAAAAATAAACAGAAAGAAACTCAAAGCAACTATACATATGTCCTATATATCTATAAAACAAACAAAGCGTGAGAGCACATTTTTAAATATGCAGTATTTTGTATGATGCAAACAAACTATATAAAGATTAAAAAAAACAATATAAATACAGTGTAGAGCTATATTTTATCAGATAACACAATACGTTGCACAGCAAAAAGATCGATGCTATAAAGAACCAGACTGCTGCACAGAAAAATAATCTATATAAGGGTCACATTGAAAGTATAAAATTCAATAAACCTTTATGTGATAGTGTATCTAGTATGCATGCTGATCCCTTTTTTGCCTGAACTATTCAGCATGGTGGACAGATTGACATGAAGAGTCTGATCATGGTAGTTAGTATGCAATGTGTGTATCATCCATGGCTGATTATATCTTAGGCTATGCAAAATAGTGTGAGGTTTAGGTTAGCTAACTGGATGAAATGTTCAATGTGGTGCTGGAGAGCTCTTCGGTATGTCGACAAAAACTTGAAAATATACATTTGCAGGAGGGTTTTTATATTAAGGGATCTAAATATGGACTCAGTAGGATGAAGGAATAGAACACAGGCAATGGCACAAACTGCCCTTTTAGTAAAAGATGTAATTTAGTCAGATTTGTTTTTGTTGTGGTGTCCCATACAAGGTTACAGTAATTAAGATGGGAACAAATTAACAAATTATAAACTATTAATTTGATTTGAATAGGAAATGTAGCTTTGAATTTTGTTAATAGGCCAACATTCTTTGATAGCTTCGTTAAATAGTCGATATGAGCATTCCAGCTCATATCCCATGAAAAAAACACACCCAATATTTTAATCTCATCTACAAATTAAATTTCCTCATTGTTTATAACACAAGGAAGGACATCTAACATTTTATTACGAGGTCTAAACATAGCTTTCGTTTTATCACAATTTAATTTAAATTTATTGTTAGTTGTCCAGGCTGTAATTCAATCTAGCACTTCCTGTATTGTAGAAATAGTTGTACGAACAAGGGTACGAGCAGAAAAAATACTTGTATCAGTGGCAAATATATTTATTTTGATATCAATACTTTGAGCCACGGTAACAATATCATTAATATACAAAATAAATAACGATGGGCTCAATATGCTGCCTCGGCTAGCCTACCTGAATTATAATTAGAAAAAGATATGCATTGATTTCTATTTAGTGAGTATGATTCCAAGACATCTAGAGCTATACACCTTACTTCAAAAAGGGCAGCTTAGCTAGCAAAATATTCTGAACTCCTACTGACAATTAATGAAACCAAACTCACATTTGCATGGTCACGTATAATGAAAGAGCATTAGTTTTCTTCTCCCTTATAGCATAGGGTGCTCGAACTAAGCACAACGCAAACTCAAACTGAGCCCAAACCAAAATTTCATATTTCCTTGGTCACCTTTGCCCGTAAGTAAAGTGTTACCAGTTTAAGCATTAGACTTTAGAAGGTCTGAGCCATCTACTGATGCATAACTAAATAGTATGTGCCAAATAGCTTTACTGCACTACTTTACTGCATCAATGCTGAAAGGGGGGGGGGGGGGGGGTTTCTAAGAGTGAAAAAAAGAGTATCAGTCAGCTCCACAGCTCACTATGCTCTTACTGACAATGGTGAAAGGGTATCATATTTCAAAGGAAGTGGGGCTATGTTCGAAAAAATATATGATAATTTCAAAAGATTTTTAAATCCAACTGGCTTTATTATACTCAGTTTGGCTGGACAAATTTATGTGCAGTGAGGAGTCCTTTTAGCTTCTGTTAAGAAACATAAGTAGCTTTGTATGCTAGTTCACTTTTCACTCCTTCGTTGATCTGTTTATCATGGTACTGCGCTTTGCTGGTGCCTTCGTTGGCACAAACAGCGAAGTTGAAGTTGGCGCCATTTGACACTGTTTGTAGACAACGTTTAGTTCACCAAGCTCGCTTCAATACTAAGCCTATCCGCAAAAACCTTAACGCTCAAAGACCACAAGAACGGCAGATGGCTGCTTCTTTTGCGGTCGCACTCGAAGAACACGGACCACGAGAAGAACTGAAAGAACCATAAGAATGGGTAGACGACGGCCATGTTTGCTGTAGCAGAACCAGAAAACCCGACTATATCCTCAACCCAGCTTGTTTATTGTGTAGAACGTGCTATTGAGGCTACAAGGCAAAATCAAAACAACCAATATGGTGGCGACTAAGCTTGCGGCGCTATCGTGGCGACTGTTTTGTGGCTGTAAACTGAGGAAATCACGCAAATTATGTCCGAAACATTGAGCAATAAGCTTTATGGCGTCCAAAATTTTGGTCAGTGTTATACATTAACTCTATGGGGTGAGTGACAGTTCGGCAAAAACGTCCGAATAATTAAATGTCTCCGAAAATATCAGCGTACAAAAAATCGGTCGGCGACTGTAAATACAGAATTACTGCTTCATCAGACTTTCAATTGTGTTTAATTAACACTGCTGAACGGTCTTGACAACATACCGTGAATGTGTGCACAACTTGAACAACGCCAGTCGACTCGTTGTAAATTAACTGACCGATAGATGAGGATCTGAAAATAAATCGATCATGCAACTCAGATTAACAACATTCAAAGATCTTTCCTTTACGAACTACCTCCTGTCTAATGCTGACAAAGTAAAAAAATTACAAAGGAAGCAGCCCCACATCTTTTTAGTTAGCTTCAGTAAGAATTAAATAAGATATTTTCTTCACAAACCAGTTCCTGTCTAATCCAGATGGAGTGAAACAAGCATGATGAAGTCAGCATAACTGCACACTCAAATGTGCTACATTTACCTTTTGTTTTCATATGCTATAGCAGAGCCCACATCCCATTAGCGTGTGCATGCACAAAGGAAAGTTAGATTCAATTACCCCTGCAGCCCAATATCCGCATGGTAGATGACTGGCAAGGCGATCGTAATGTCGTTGTTCGACGTGTCAGTGTCCACACTGTCGGTTTTCGCAGCCACGTGAATCTCCAACTTCTTTTTGATTTTCGTCAGACCTAGTTTTATAGAGACCGAAGCCTGCAAAAAGAGTAAGTGAAATACTATTAACAAAGATAAAAAAGAAAAGTTTCTTTAAACACAGCGTGCGTCTCAGAGCTCGGATCTCCAGAGAAGAGAGTGTAATAGAATGCCAAATAAAACCGCTAAAAAAAAAAACTGCCATGAAATGCGTAACCCAAATTCCAGAGAAAGTCCATCCAAATGAACATGTAATTAAAAAGAAACAAATATAATCTTGAATGTGCTTCAACGGGACTCGAATCCAGAAACCCCAAGACTGAGCATGTAGCTCTGCACTCTGCCAAGGAAAGGTTAAAAAAAAAAAAAAGTAAATTGCCATCCCCTGGTGTAATTACACCAAGGAGCTGGCAAGTGTGTATTATAACTGCTTGACCTTATCGCCTGACGACATCATACAATTTGACGCAACTGAAAAAGATTTTAAAAAAAACGTGCAGAGTGGAGAAGCACACAGGCGACCACGTGAATATATATCGCAAGACCGTATCAGTGTGATTTGATATCATGGAAAGACTCGAAAGAGCCGCGAGAGACAAGAGCGTATGTACACCGAGCGAAACCATATCACATTCCATACATGCAGACTTCATCCATAGGGTCAAGGTAAGCCAAGCACAAGGGCATACAAATTTATAATTCTGATTGTGCTCACTGAGCCCCGAGGGTTATGCATACCTCGGATCCAGGGTTCAGAGGGTTGCCGACGTCACAGGAGACTGTCGCGTTTCCCTTGGACTCACAGGTCCCAATGTTGACAAAGTCTACGTTCTCGGGGAGGCTGATCTCCACCCGCGACAGGTACGCTGGCTCTGTGTCATCGCGATTTTTTACAGTTGATGGCCAGCGACACGACGTTGTCCTTTCCGACGACGAGTGGTGAGCTATCCCTTTAGGAAGGATAATCAATCGATGAATCAGTTTTATATTCACATTCCATACGAAAAACCACAGCTACCGGGGGACAGACAAGGTCTAGTTCATCGTCCTCTTGAATATGGTAGCTGGGAACACTGCTAGTGTCGGCAAAAATTCTAGACCTCGCGCAATTTGCTTGTTGCAAAGGGCCACTAGATCTGGGTTGCATAAATCAGTTAGGTGGATAGTTGAGTTTGCTGGTGTCTGAATCATGACACCTAACCCCCCAAACTTGAATATTTCTACAAAATTACAGTAGACTCAATGAAGCGTAGAACTGAATTACGAAAACAAAAGAGGGACAGACAAAACAAACAATACAGACGACACGACGACAGTATGAAATACACGTGTCGTCCATACTGCCATCGCGTCGTCTGTACTGTCTTCTATGTCCCTCTTTCATTTTCGTAATTTAGTTATATGCTTGATTGAGGGTCCTGTATTTTTGTATGAAGATCTAATTTGGGTGGTTGGGTAATATTTCTAAAATATTGTAAGCAAAGTCGTGTGCGATGGGTTAAGAACAACACTCGTCATATTTGTCAGAACCAAAGCCTAGTGCTGAGGGCTGCTGGGGCATTTACTTTGACAAAAAATGATAAAGAAGGAAAGCAAGAATGATTGGTGTCCCTGCATCTCATAGTGCTTGTGACAAAAATAACTCAGTAGCTCAAGACACTGTTTTCTTAGTACAGCAAGAAAATTTCAGCTGGTCACCGAGCCAGAAGAAAATAGCATTTTTTATTGTTGATTTCGGAAACGTGTAATTGCCATCACTAGAACTCAAAAATGTACTTGAACCACATATCAGTTTTAGAAATATATTATGACTTGTAGCTAAAGAAACCGGCTGACGCAGCTCAATAAACTGACGGAGCACAAATATTTATCCTATTTCATAGCACACAATAATTTTAGTTTCTAAATAAAAGAAATGTTAATTAGCGGCCAATTGGTTGCACCTTATTTTTCCTTTGCCATCTCATGGCAAAATATGGACCTCTTTCCAGATCATCTGGTTTCTAAGGTTCGGTAATGACTCAAGACTGACCCCCAGAACTTTTGTCAAATATTTCACACAAAGTGCAAACAAGCAGAACTTCTCTGATGTAGTATATACAAACTAAAACAAAATTAAATAAAACATACAAGAATGTTCACGAGAGAGGCACATGCCAATAAGCTGCATCAACTCACTCATGACCCACTATGCTGGCCTTGAGAATGAGATCGGCCCAGCACACGTTGTCGGGCCCACATGCAACCTGGAAAACAGTCTGCAAGGCAGAGAGCGACAATAATCACTGACACATAGCTTGCAGCAGCATCAGAGAGAGTCAGCAATGACTCGTAAACAAACAAGCTCGTCACGAAAATGACAAGGGACTTACTCTGTTTGTGACGGTAGTGATGGTACTCGCGTCCAGGACTGGGCACGTGCTGCAGAAGGCATCGCGACGAGTAATGTCGCCGTCGCTGATGTTGAACGTCAGGCGGAACTCGAAAGGCGTCAGCAGGTCCTGGACGTTGCTCTTTTGGTGTGCAAATAAAAGTGGAGGATGTTCATGTAAGCCAGCTGGCCTCAACTGTGAATTCTTAGAAGATTGGTATTCAAGCCACCCCTATTCCCAAACATGGGATGAGCTACTCCTGGTTCTTGTTGTCCAAAAAGTCGGCCCACAGTAGTATTATACTCCGGTTCATCTTAAATCTGAGCGCTACCAATGCTACGAGCCAATAGGGCCAACCTTAAGCTCCTTGAAAAGCGCTAGATTAGGTACTTTTTCGTGTTTCTTGCATGCATTACTGCCAACTGACACAATCAAGCACAAGAATGTGTTTGTGTTTTTGTTGCAACTAGCTTTTGACCCAGCTTGGGCTTCAGATGAAACGAAGCCTAGTATGAGAGATTTAAAAAAACAACCTCAGACATGCTCCAAGCTGCGCAAAAAGAGTGCCTTACTATTTCAGATCCGAACCTCATCGTTGGAGAATTCAGAAGAGTCAAATGTAGAAGATGTAATTACGAAGGAAACAATTTTTTCGGTGAACAGTTTAAGGTTTAATAGACGAGCGCAGGGGTCCTCCATGTCTTTGATATAGGGAAACTCCTAAAGTTACCTCGAGCAGAAGCCAAGGAACTCCTCTCTCGGAAATCTCGCGATAAAACAGTCCAGAAACTTAGGAAGTTTGTCGTCAAAAATATACACACTAGGCGACAAGTTTGAAATGTTCAGCTCATGTTCATGAATCTCCATTTTGCTACTCTTTGCCTAGATTGTGTCTGTAAACTAGAAGTACATGTTTCTCAGTAATTTCTTGGAAATATTCTCCAGAAAATTTGGCTGCTCAAGCAAACCCTGCTGATACACTTAAAAAGTCAGTTTAAAAACCCAAACATTGGAGGTCGACCTGCAAGAGCTGCTTCAGCAAGGCAGAACACCTTTTCTTTTCTCCACTCCTTCCTTCCCGTTGAAGCGGACGACAAAGAAACCGCTTTCGTACGAATATTAAATGACAAAATAATTCACGGTAGGCACAAACGCAACTTTCGGGACAACTCAAAAAAAAGGTAAGAATAAATGTTGCAAGGTTAGTCTCTAAGGTATCATATTTTCCCGTCTACAGGTTGCACCACTGTACAAGTTGCACACCCCCTACAAATGGCCGTCTCAACAAAAAAAATAATAAGTTGCACCTTTGTATAGACCGCACTTATATAGTACAACCGGCACAGCGAGACTGCATTGAGAAGCCTGGACACGTGTACTGTGCTTGCGATATATGCGCAAGCGGGAGCAAGTTTCAATGTTGTCAGCAACGAGTCGAACGAGAAATATAGCCCCAGAGGCATATTTGTGCAGTTAGGGTTCATACTTATGGAAACAAACACACATATGCATACATAAGTCAGACCATTCTAAAAAAAAAAAAACCACAAGCTTAAATTTTTGAAGAACATAAAAAAAAGACGCTTGATTTATCTTGCTTTTAGGAAAAAAGTCGGTGTACACAGAATCTTTTTCCGCGCTATTTTTCAAGGTTCGTAATGAATGTTGCATTTTTTTTTAATTTTTGTTTGGCTATGTCATTTTATTCCACACCCTGTCTTTTTGTTCATGTGATGGTAGGCACATCTTGGATTTCTTGTTTAACACAAATGCCGAACAACGAACGTCCGGCGTTTGGCGTCTGCATTCAGATAGTTTGGAGATACCACTGCAGTAGAAATAAAACCAGCTAGCTCTGTGCCTGCCCACTAATTAGCGCAGTTGCGGAAGGTCTCATGTCTGGTTGTCAGCCTTTAAAACACGTTCCGTGTCAAAAAACACGACATATACACCGGGGAACACTGCACTCAAAAATGACGGCCGCGCAAGAACAGAAGGTGTTTCAAACTCACAAAGACGAGGGCTTTTTGGGGAAAGCACATGGCCCGGCCCCGCTGCAAAGGCCGCACCTCCCGAATGCTGATCCCTGTTCTGCCTTCGTTCAGCTCGAATGCACCCCGATGGGCTTCCAGCTTCTTGGTGTCCATCTCAATGGTGAATTCAAAATCTGCATAGAGAAACCACCCGGCTTAGACATTTTGTCAAACGCACTGAAACTGTGATGGGGATTTCCCGGAGATCTTATTGAGTAGCACTCGCTGTCGGAATTTGGCAGAGATATTTCCCCGCTCAATTCAGCGAGGAATTGTGCCGTCGCACCACGCGACACTCTGATGTCACGTGATGCCGTGACGATTTCCCCACTAAATTTAATGGAAAAAAAAAACTGATGTTACATGACCTAACATCATGTCATGTCACATCATGATGTCGCATTACACAGCAACTTGAAACTCTGATGTAAATTTCTCCGCCAAGTTTAGCAGAAGTATTGATGTTACGTGACATTGCGACGCCATGCGGTCAGACAAACACGAGCAAGAAAGGCTCAAGGAGCGTTCCCACATAAAGCTATTGCTTTACAAGCACTCAGTTTCAACTAAAAAGCCTGTTACAACTCAGCATTTTCTTCTCCAGGAAACGGCAAACTTTCCCGGACAACACATGGTTACGTTCGTAGGACATCCAGGAGAGGTTAAGTCGTCTACGGGCCATCTGCAGGATGTGCTTTTGGGGTTAAGAGTACCAATATTAATTGCACCTTTCATCGTTTTCAAGTGTACTTGCTATAGCACTTCATTCTCCCCTAAGTAGAGCACTGCACCGGCCCGGCCCAATGGCATGCCTACCTGATCTGGCCCTGCCTGGATGAAGATGTCTCGACAGCAGGAGATGAAGCATGTTTCCAGCCTAAGCTTGGCCCGCGCCCGGCAGCAATGTGTGCTACCCGGCCCAGCCCATGGGTCGAGCCAGGCCCGGGCTTTCAGGCCGGCCCCGGCCCGTGCAGTGCTCTACCCCTAAGCTGAGAGCTATGCGCTCTCCAGCCCAATCAACCATCTCCTTCCAT
This sequence comes from Ixodes persulcatus, assembly GCA_013358835.2. NCBI lineage: Eukaryota > Metazoa > Arthropoda > Arachnida > Ixodida > Ixodidae > Ixodes > Ixodes persulcatus. Next base: position 165,776 of record JABSTQ010011078.1, on the reverse strand, counting down.
CACTTGGCCCTGCTCTAAAAGCGTGGGTATGGGCGGGAGCTCAAGGTGATCAGTAAGGGATAATACAAAGTCATTTGAGACAATAAAAAAAAAAAAATATTATTTCAAAATGCTGAAGGCGTTTTAAGGGAGCTTGTACACTTTATCTCAAAGCTTCTGTGCAATATGGCGTGAGGCACAGGTGTCAGCATGTGACTGTAGAAAAAAACTTCCCTCGTACGTGTGCTCAAGAAAAGAGGGCATCTTGTAGAGCTATGTTCTTGCATCTTTGGTAGTGCTCTCCACAACTTGCGAAACCAAGCACAAACTGTAATACAACACTTTTTTTTTTTTTTGACTGGGTTGTCCCTTTTAGGTTTTTGCAATAATTAAGAAAAAAAGTTTGTCGCAGAGACTCACCTATCTGTTCTGGCACATACTTTCCGTCATACTGTATGCACGGCGTCACGGGGAAGCAGAAAAAGGCCACATTGTTCCGAACGCAGTTGGGCTTGTTGGAGGAGACATGCTTGGTGTCAATCTCGATCCAAGCCCTGGCCTGAACTACGGGCATGGCTCTAGAAATGAAAGGCAGACATGCAGATATGCCTATGTCCATAAAACAGCTTTCCCCCTGGCAGGAAATCAATTCCTCATTTCCTTTACTGTCAAAGGAATACAGACGTGCATACAGGTCCTTCACCCGCATCCTTCACTGTCAAACGTACACAGTGTCCCTCATAGCAAAGGTATGTAGGTATGCTAGATGCATGCTCACATCCACAAGATAGCTTTCTGCCCGGCTAACAATCAATTTCTTAGCTTCTTCCTTGTGTTCCTTACTACATCTGTGACACATCCGCAAAACGAGAGTTTAATAAAGCATTCCTAGCTGCAAGTCAGTGCTAATGACTGGTCACAAATTGGCAACTTATCTTAAAAGTAAATTGCATACTAAATTTCAGACTGCTAAAGGTCCTGCTGAATGACTAAATAAAGAAATTATACTAGAAACTTACATAAAGCTGTCAGTTGTGGAAATGTTACTGATTGCTCCTGATAGTGCCACTAAACATCAAAGAACAAATGGCATACAAGAAGTTTATTCAACTTTGTTAACACAGCTACCTCACTGATGCAATACAGTGCTCCCTATCTTTGCTTAGAGACAGTGGTACAGACACGGGACACTTTCAGCCCAGGTAAAAGCCTCCCAGGGAATTTCAGGACCATAAAAGAACAGATGAAGTGCTATACTAATACAAAAAAAAGAAAAGGCTGAAAAATTAAAATTAAAATAAAGAATGTGTGAAAAAAAACCAACCCTAAGGGGTCATTATCGAAAACAGTAAAGTGACAGCTTCACTGTCTTATCCCTTTTGCAAGTATCATTACCGGAAACAAGGAGAAACTCAAAGAGCAGGTAACACATACCTGAACAGATAAGCTTGGTCTGACTGGTAGGCACCCACAACAATATCTGCAAAACATATTGAATATTTAAATGAATATGGGTAGAGGTATACAAATATTTAATATCTATGATAGATATACAAAATATTTTTGGTATTCAAACTGCATTCAGTTAGGGGATATTGTTTCTGTGGCGCTAGAAGCCGTTTTGCTCTACAGCTTTTGCGAGTATACTTTGTGCTAGCACTGGCACATAAGTGCAAGGGTAAGTATGTGCTGCATCCATAACACCCTAATAATTAAACCTTTCTGTTACATTCCTGTTAGTCACTGTAGGTGAAAACTTCCTGGCCAAAAATCAAACAATACCTGCTGTCTTGGTTACCCTTCTAGGGTGGTACTTTCTCATGTCACTGGCTACTTTGCATAACCATTCAAAGGCACCCTGTGGCTTGTTGCATGAGTGTTCTCACAGTGGTTTGGGATATGCACAGATTACCATCACAAATGTTCCTTAAATAATGTAAACTTGGAACCTATGTAAATTACTGCGACTAGACACTATACATACATTCTACGCATATTTAGTGTGCAATTCAGTATCTGAAGTCAATTGTTTTGTACTAAATATATTCATTATTTATTCATGTTTAAAACTTCAACACCCGTTTATATTCTACATATGAACAAAGAAGCTTGCAAGTGAAAATGCGTAAGATTGTAAAGGCCTGGAAAGCACACTCGAGATACAGTCTCCAGAAAGATCCCAGAGTGGCGACCAACATTTTGTCGAAGGCATAGTGCAGAATGTCCTCAGTTCCAACCCTACACTCTTCCTGAGATTGCTTCGTAAAACACAACAAATACGTAGCAAGTCCCACTGAAACTCTGAGGAATCGTGTTATGTAAGCAATGTCACCTTACCAGGATAATTGTTGCCATCAATGTCCATTGCCTTGGAAATGCTAATACCGAAACCATGTGGACTGCCTTCAGTTGATCTGCCTTCTATGATCTGTATGGGGGTAACAAGATTTAGCACAAAAAATATAAAAGTAATGTCTAACACTCATCATTAATGGTAGTGTAACCCCCCTCAGAAGTCCCAATGGCGTTAGGAAAATGTGGTGATGGTAAAAGCATATATAATACTAACACCACTTTATGATTATAAGCTCTCCCTTTTTATGACGACGAAATGTTGTAATGATAGGGACATATTGCCATCTGCTAACACCCATTATAATAGTATTAAAACCTGTGCAAACACTTTACCTGTGCAGGTGTAGTCTTCAGGCCATCCTTTCCGCCATTGTAAATGTACACAGCACCATAGCCGTGCTCATACGGTGAGCCAATAGCGACATCTGAAAAGTAACAGCATTATACAAAAAGTCACTGTGCTGATTAGACTTTGCACACAATTTTCGCATCTGACTATACATACAAAGCTTTACAGAGTACCATACAAAAAACAAACCTGAGGGCTTGCATGACTCTATGCAGTATTCGAGATATTTTTCAATTTATTCAGTTCAATCCTTCTCAATTTAGAGCACAGCTTCCCAGTTCTTTTATTAGGAACTCAAAATTAATGACCCAATATTTTGACTGGCACCATCAAAATATTCCCTGATAGGTTCATAGCACCCTCATAGTTAAAGTGCATTAAATAAGCCTATTTTAGAGCACAATATTATGTGCCTATATTTGCCTGTCATGTTCATCAAAACATCACTTATTTAAAAGCTACAGAACAGAGCTATGCTCTTATAGTCTATGGCTTCATAAGTACTGTCTTCATGCATTCATTTAAATAAAGAGAGAGCTCTTTATCTGAGTGAAAGTGATGCTCGATGATCCGATTTTAAATATAGGTCATATAGTTGATAGATTGTCCAAAAACCAATAGCAGTGGTAGTACCTGGATAGCCATCAAGGTTAAGATCTCCGATATTGACGATGGTAGATCCAAATCGGGCCCCAGGAACAGAAGAGCCCATGATTTTGAGATCTTGCAACTGTAGGCTCTGTAAGAACATGTCATGCTTATCACTGTTCCTCATATTTAGAAAGCACACTGCTACAAGCAATCAGCAAAGTACAGAAATTAATTGAAAATAAAATACCGAAAAGAAAAAGCAGAGAAATGAAAAAACTGATGAAAAGAATAGAAAGAACCATAACATAATTAATTCTACTTCTGTAGTTCCCTCCCATGTGCTACAGAATCTCATTTTCTCGAAAGAGCCTTAGCTCTGCATTTGATTCAAGTGTTGGAAAAGAACTACAGTAGGCTCGCGATAATTCAAACTCGGATATTTCATTTTTCTGGGTAATTAAAACAAGTTTCAAAATTATGATTGTTCTGCTATGTTTCTAATGTATTCATAAGCCGCTAAATTCGAAGGGTGTTCTCGTGTAATCCATACTTTTTGTTCCCGTGGCCCCGTTGAGTGCGCTTCTTTCCGAGCACCCGTGCAGTGCAGAGAAGAAACAGCCGCGAAGCTTGCTTCCGCGGGTGTTGCTTCTCCGCAGTGCACCTGTGATCGGTGAGAAGCGCACTCAACGGGGCTCAAGCAGGGCACACATGAGCTATGAAAACGGGCACCACGCGGAAATTTCCACAGTAACTTGAGCGGACGATGTGACGTGGTGGCATGGCATAGGTCCACGTCACACCGTCCGTGCAAGTTGCTATGAAAACTGCTGCGCGGTGCCCGTTTTCATCGCTCATGTGTCCACTAGACAACTTCTCGGCCTATAAACAAACTTATTTTGTTTTCAGTTGTCATGTGCTTTCTAAAGAGTCCACGATAAACAACATTTTTGAGGGATAAATAAACTTATTTCATACATTTCACAAATGTTTCATGTGTGGCATACTTGCTTATGACCAGAAGGTAGGCCTATATAGAGGAAATCATCAAATATTTGCTTTGTATGTGTAGCCATTCATATGGCAAATTATAATTTTAGCTTGCATCATGGATGAATTTGTGATAATTCAAAATTTGGATAATTCAAACAAAATGTGTGGCTTCCTGGAGTTTGAGCTCTGCCCTCTAAAAAATTGTCAATAATGTGAGTTGTCCATAATAATGAGATGAAAAAATTTACATATTTACCCCGTTCGTCCCCGAAAATGTATTCTGTATAGCAGGTTATCCATTTTAACAGGGTTCATATTAACGAGATATGACTTAACTCTCATGAATTCAGGCCTTAGTAAACCGGCGTGAATTCAGGCCTGACAAATTTGCCTTCCTGGCCAAGTAAGTGGATGCTCAACCAAACACCGATCACTGGCTTCAAGACCAGGAAAGAGGCAACAGAAGAACCAGCAAGGTAATATTTTAGACCAGCTATATTTATAAAACTAGCACAAATGCTCGTGCCACTTCATTAAATTTGAACTCAATCTTTCTCACACGGGGTTCATACCTGCCGCACCTCTATCAATCAACTTAGAAAATCCACAAAACTGGTGAGCTTGTGCATGCACATTGCATCACTATGGTCTTCCTAAGCCCTACACTCTGATATAACTGTAATACAACTGCGATACAACTGTCCAACTGCAAAAGGGTATGCCGTACTTTGATGAAAGCATCTATGCTAAACCGATGCCCAAGATATAATCTCGATAGGCACGCAAACAATTACTCAAATAATGAAGGCTGAGCGGGAACTTGGCCGCGACCTTCCAAATAAAGAGTGGTCTGGCCAAGCAAAACAGCAAGAACCTGCAGAGAAGCGCTGCCGTACGATACTCACAGCACCGTTGCTGAGGTAGACATAGACCTTCCCCTCGTCGCCGTTTGTTCCTTGGAGGGAGTAGAGGGGTGCACCCACAAGGAGATCAGTGAAGTTGTCCATGTTCAGGTCAATGGCCAACACGGACGCGCCAAAGTAGGAACCCATCTGGAAGGAGACAACCACGAATTAATAGCTAACTCATTAAATGTTAATGACGCTTAATGAATAATGTATTACTATCAAACTCAACCCCACAATGCAGGTCCATTTGTAATCCTATTCTCTGTCGTCTGGTTAAGTTTTCCATTTGCACTATACAAATGTCTTTTAGAGCGCAGCTCTTTAGGGGGATTTCGCTCGCAGATCTCGAGCGCTCCAAAAGCGCTCCATTTGGAGCGCGCATATTACGCTAGCAGATCTGGCTCGAGTTGGTCATCTTCCGCTCGTAGATCTCTAGCAGCGCCCGCTCCAAGGAGCGCCTCAAACCCCGCCGAACTTGCTCTGCGGGATTTCACAGATCTTTCCGGAAGTTGACAGAGTGCCCTACATCATTTCCTCCTAAATCGGCAGTGCACATGCGCGGCGAGGTTGGCGAGGTCGGCGGGCCGGTCGGGCCACGGTCGATATCGTTGAGTTGGATCTATTCGGGTGCGTCGGTTGTTTATGTGGGATTGTGACGGCTCGAACGCTTCTACCTCACGTAGATCAGGGATACAAAGCCGGGACTGTGGGGCGTGATAAATCATAAGCGCTGACATCTGTGATCGCGAGAGGAAGAATGACAGAAAAGCCGGAGGCAAATGCAAGGTTAGGCCTGTTCATTCTGCAGCCAAGAAGAGATTAGGCAACGACCGTGCAAGTGATGGTTTGTTACCTCTGTGTTTATTAAAGTCGTACCAGAAATCTGAACTCCACCGATGGCAATCGCTGTCCGTGCCCCGCCGCTTCGAGGCGTCCGAAAGGTATGTGACGGTGCCGAACGCGGACGTTTTCTTTATTTGTGACATGGGCGCCGTTGTACGTATAATTTCGCTCGGCCTGTGTCGCGTGTTATTTCTGCAGCTAAGTAGTGACAGGTGTCACTGGTCGTCGGAAAGATCAGTCGGCTGAGGCGTTGGTGGGCTTGTCAAGTTCGAGCAGCGGCCATTTTGAACGGTGGAGGGGGAAGCGGTGGGGAGGGGTGTGGGGAGGTCGCTCCAGTAATGCAAGTTTATCTTCCCCTCGTCGATTCGGAGCTACTCCCACGGAGTGGAATTTCACCTCCCTCGTGGATTTTGGAAAGCGCTCCGGATCTACGAGTGGAATTCACCATTAGGCGCTCGTTTCCGCATATAGCGGCGTCGCTGTCGCCGTCAGCGTAACCGCACACGTTGCAATATGGGACATCACAGACCTAGTACAACAATTCAATTCCCCTGCTAAATTTCGTGAAGAAATTAAATTGGTGTGTAGGTCTGTGATGTCCCATAATGCAATACTGTGCATTCAGTTTTACCGGTAAAACTGACGTCACGTTTTCAACTCCAATTTAGTTTCTCCACTAAATTTAGCAGGGAATTGAATTGGTGTTGAGGTCACATGACGTCAATTTTCCCGCTACATCTAGCGGAGAAACTGAATTTGTTCATAGGTGACGTGACATGAAATCAAGTGACGTCATTTTCCCCGCTAAATTTAGCGGGAAAACTGAATCGGTGTTGAGATCACGTGGCATCGATTTTACAGCAAAATTTAGCGGGGAAACTGTGGGAGGAAAAGAGGGTATGGAAGAATAGGAGGGGAGGGTATGGAGGAGGACGAGGGGAGAGTAGGGAGGAGGAGCAGGGGAGGGTACAGAGGAGAAGGAGGGGAGGATACAGAGAAGGAGGGTACGAAGCAGGAAGAGGACACAAAAGAGCAGGAGGGTGCAGGACCAGTATGTCAGGAGAGTGATCAATATTTGTACATATACATGTTTCTTTCTCAAATTTTTTTAGCATGGTATATCGAAAAATGAAAATACGTCAAGAGCTGCACTCTAATTTCACGTTACAGAGATTTGTAAACGTTTCTCATTTTTTTGTTAACCCCCAAGCCACTTGAAAGTGGAATCACCTTCTCTCATCCACCACCCCCATTGGTGTTGTGTTAAGTCCACAGATCTAGAGCAAGTTTTTATACCCTGTTAAGATCTATATTATACCATGCTTTGTTGTCCCAGTTGCCCCAGTCTTCCCAAGCAACGATTCAGCCATATCATTCTAAAGTAAGTACCTAGACAAATATCACTAAAGTCAGTTTAGTACACAGGGCCAAACGGTCTTTCTCTGCGACTCACTTCCATTTACAGGGTGTTTCCAAACGCTATTTGGGCATAAAAAGACTCCTATAAGTAGGCCACAATGAATGGAGTTCCACGAAACTTTCCACAAAGCTGTCTTTAGGTGGTGCATTTGTCAGTGCTCAAGTTTCATGAGTGTAGGTTTCAAAAATATAATGGTCAGGGACCAAAACGGAAACAAACAGTCCGTTTGACGCAGCTACAGTGAAACCCGTTTAGAACAAACCCACGTACAGCGAATTATTGTCTATATCGAACTCACGAAAAACTTAAATAATAATGCATGCAAAAACTATGCTTTATAGCGAACAACATATTGGCTGTAACGAACTTTTTCCCTCCGGGAAGGCTTCTGAAAGCGCGCAGACAAACGTTTTCTAGCCTGTCCCTTCCCCCAAAAAAGAAGTAGGAAAGAAGGAAAATTCCAAAAGCTCAAGTTGCAAACAAAATTGAGCGAAGAGAAGCGATTCAGAAGGGGAGAAAGCTATGAAAATACACTCTGCACGCACGCACTGAAAAAAAAAAAAAAAACACTTTTCATCCCAAAACAGTTGCCCACGAAGAGAAGCGATTCAAAAAGGAAGATAAGCTATAAAAAAAAACACTGCACGCATGCAAAAAAAAAAAAAGATTTAGAGCAAGTACAAAGCGGAAGTGATCAGATGAGAAAGAAAGAGAAGCTCTCGCCTTACAACGAACTCATTGTGGAAGTTCGTTGTAAATGTTTTTTGCTATATCGAACTACTTGCTATATCGAACTGATCGTAGCGTTTCCTGCTGTTCGTTATAAACGGGTTTGACTGTACTCACACATACGATAGCACACAAGCTCGGATCTGCTGGATCTGCTCTCGGACGCTCATCTCGAAAAGGCTTTTAAGTTTTTGTTTCATGTTGTGCCCTCTGTGAGTAGAAGAACCAGAAGGTTTGTTTCCCTTCCTGACCACACAAGCAACAGGATTACTTTGGCTCGCATTTTTTTCCCAGAGACCTACGCTCATGAAATTTGAGCACGATAAACACACCATCTAAAGACACTGCACCGAGTGATAGGGTGTGCGCAAGTTGCAAATTGCGACAGACGCTGATACGTAAACGGGTTGCAGTGACTTGGACTTGCCTGTTCCCCCTCCTTCTTCAGTTGCACATTGAGGTTGCTTGAGTCGGGAGTCTCTGGCTTGAAAAAGTACACCTGGAAGTTTCGAAACAAGGAATCGCTTGGGAATCACTTGAAAAATAAAATTTATATGAGGCACAAACAGCTCCCACTTTGCCGAATTGCCATTTCATGCGTTTTCCATATCTACCTCTGAACTATACAGCTTTCTAACGGTCTGACAGTGAGGCATTCACCTTAACGAGAGAAAATGATACAACAAATGGCAAGAACAGTTTCTACAAACAAGTCTCTCACTGTACATAAAATATGTAGGGTGGGCAAGATGTTATACTTATTAAGATGGAAGCTTTGGAGAGTTCTTATTCATATTTAAAGATGTACAGAAGAAGGCATGAACACAGACAGAAAGAACACACCACAGCGCCGGTGTGTCCCTTCTGTCGGTGTTCGTCTTTTGCGTTGTATGTCGTTTAACGTTATATACCAAACTTTCATATAGATATTTCATTGATAATCTTTCATATAGCTATTTCATCAACTTTTATGAAGCAAAAATGAATGTCTATAAATTTAATGCGTGTCAAGAGGTTGTGCTAGCTGTTCGGCTCTCGAGAAAACTGACATGATGGTGTCGCTGTATCCTTGAGTGACAGCGAAAATGTCAACAGTTAGAAACTGAGGAAGAGGTGATGAGGGAAAGGGGGAATGTCAGAACACCGAGCTCTGGTTGGAATTATTAGTGGGTAAAAGCAAAGCTATAGCCACCTTTGTCTCTACTCACTGTTGGAATGCGTTCAAACATACTTGTCTCTGCACTCTGAAATGAGCCAGAAAAATCAGCACTTGTGCACACAAAGCTCAGCCTTTCTCCAAATGTGCATCGAGGTGACAAATTTTTGTGCAGGTGCCGATTTTTCTGGCTCATTTTAAAGCGAGGAGATTCACGAGATTCATTGTGGACGTCCTATATATCCACCAGATGCCAAAACATGCTCCACAAAAGGTATTTTAGGAACCCAAGAAACGTACAATACTCGGCTGAGATGAACCAATATACTTTAAGTCGTCTTCCATATCGCACTGTATGCATCATACAACAAGATGTATGTCATACCTGCTCCTCTTTCAAGTTCGATTTATTTTTTTTCTGAGCTGGAAGCATTCGGATGCGACATCCCTGAAGCTCTCTTTCAAGGTGTTGAGTTTTGAGCATTGCAAAGGTGAACATAATTGGCCTCAAAATGGGGGTAAGACTTACCGCCCCCCTGTAGTCTGCAGTGTCCCTCGGTGCACCAGCAACAAAGGAGCGTCCCATGCTCTCGAAGAAGTTCCCCGACGCCACCGAGTACCCTGGACGAAATATGTGCACATGCGGGGTTTCTTTATGTGCACCACTAAAGAGCTGACATACTCTGCATTAAGCCTTCATCAGACTGCATGCGCCTCAACCGGCATTAAAACTCGAAAAATTAGGATCTTTCTTTTGGTTCTTTGCCTCAGGAATATTATGATGGCTTAAAGCGAGTGCCAAACATTTTCTTAGTTGGCTTTATCAGTTCCGTCTGTGTTCCAAGAAAATTTTCGACTTCGCTTATCACAAACTTGATTCAATGACAAAATGTAAATTGCAAAAAATAAAGCGTGGGCCTGTGCTAGATTCGTCATGGTAATAATATGCTGTGGGTCAATAACCAAAGGCATTGTTCACCTCATTTGTATAGAGGTTAATTTTATTATAAAAACAACACTCGTAACAATTGAAAGTCAGATTTCTCAAAGGACAAGCTAAAATTGTTCTAGGACAAATCTTAAAAACAAAAAGACCTGCTGTTCTATCTTTTTTTGTTGTTGTTGTTGTGTAGCAGACAGCAGACAAAAATAATAAAATAACTTTTCACATATTTTTCAACTAAAAAGGCCAGTTCTGGAATGATAAAATCGCTACAAACTTACCAATGTATTGCTGAATTTGAGGGACCTTTAAGGTGCTGAGCCGTCCAATGACCTTGAGTTTCAATTCTCCTTCGGGATCTGACGGTATGCCATACGTTACCAGGCTTCCTGCAGATATAAAACCACGTCATGCATTTACATAGTCAATGTCAGTATTAGACAAGTTCTACTCTGAGATCACATCCCCTGAATGTGCTCTTCTGCTCACTTTGTGGTGAACCAATCACCGCAATCCACGACAATCCCAGCAAATTCCAAGGCCCACTAAACATGTTTCAACACACAAACATGATCTGGGCTGGGACTTTGAAGATGTAAATTGCCCTGGTCAAGGCTACAGCAAGATTGTATTGTTTTTGTGGCAATCTTTTTTTTTAGAGTGCAGTGTTGCATGAATACTAGATTCTGAATCAAAGAAGCACATTTTCACAAAGCCTATTGAGGTTGCAGTTTTTAGCATTGGAAGACATGCTGATGACTGATGTTGGCATACTCTAGTACCTCATATTTCTGTCAAATTTAATTTCAAACACTTTTAATATAGTTATTTGTTCACCATGTTTTGATGCAGTTTAGAAATGCATCTACAACTCTATGTATTTGACACAGCTAGTGAACAAAAGAGAAATGTGAAAAGTGCAGAATGACATGCACAGCCTCTCTCGAAGGCTTCTCAAGACCCCACTTTTACGTGACAACCCCTGCCACTGTGCTTCATAAAAGTAGCTGGTTTCTGTTGTCGTAAAAGAAGCATAGCTGATTATGTTCCAAATTGTTAACAGACAATCTCTTTGTCTAGTGCTTGTTGGATTACTGAGAGAACATTCATCACTCGCCTGTCCAGTCCATTGATCCTGGTGTACCTAAAATCAGCTCATTGTCCTGCAAGCGAAAGTAGACAGAAGACAAATTTCATATATATCGCTCATCCAAACAAGATAACAAAGTCTGAAAAAACACTCTTGAAATGTCGGGGCAAAGGATAGGGGCATGCAGAATTTAATCGCAAGAAATGGTGGTGTGCGTCCACTTGAAAAGGTAGAGTACATTAAATTTATCCTTCTTCTGTTTTGGATGCTGACTAACAGCAGAGTAGAGTTGCATTCCTAATCAAACATTCCAAACCAAAATCTGTCATAAAATTAGTCAAATGTTCTTTGCTGTTCGCTGACAACTGCAAGAGTGGGGGTGTCAACCTACAATCATGCAAATACATGTGATAATGTCTCAATTCTTTTCCTATGTCCCAAGTTGTGCAGAGTACTACTCTGGACAAAGGGTTAAGTTAGCGGTTCTGACTGGCATGTTCCCATCTGAATAAAACAAAACATCATGTTATGGGGCAATGACTTCCCAGAAAATAAGAGGAAGTGACAAATATTCATCTTATGGATTCATATCCCAAAGCAAGCAATGCTAAGGACACCACTTTACAAAGACATACATTTCATTTTAACTACAGCAAAAGGCTTCACGTATTGCAACGTAGTGATGAATGGCATAGCTGGAACTAGCCTGTGTTGACAATGTAACATACCAGTTTACTTCTTGGACCCACACCTTTGTCTCTATGCCATCAAAATTTAATCACTAAACAAATTGATGTGACCAGAATACAAGAATTGAGCTTCCACCCTATGTCCACATGCGGTAGGAATCAGAATGAAAGATGATGACATGATGTCTTCTTTTGAGACCTCTCATTAAACCTTTTCCAAAAACGTTGGAGTTTGCACACTCAATATAGATTAATAAAGAATATCTTGGAACAAAAAAGAAATAAGAAACCCAAGACACAGTACTGCGTGAACTAACACGCTTGCAATGAGCGACATACCTGAGAAATGTGTGCTGAGAATCCTGCCTCTGCCAGAGCATGGAGGTACGTCTCGGGTTCTATAACTTGAAAAGCTGCAGAACCAAGGTGGCAAAACAGAAGTAAGCACATATGGCTGCCACGGCACAGCTCGGATGACCAAAGAAAAACAACCTGGGCCAAAAGTAAATGCATATAACGAGCTTCACACCTTTTCGAATGAGTGGACGTAGAACCTTGATGTCATCTAGGTTCTTGTTCATGACGTAGCAAGCACCGTTCAGCATGTATAGAGTTTCGGCGTACTTCTGGTTCTTCCATTTCGGGGCACATACCTGCCAACACAAGGAACGTAAAGTATGTTTGTGTTGTACCAAACTAGGTAAATATTTTTAGCCAAGTGTCGATTAATTGCTACCCTTCAGTCAATTAACTAATAGAGTAATTGGTTCTGTTGACCTCCGAGCATAGGGTCTAAAAACGTGCAGAATTATACATATTTCTTTTTAATCTTTTTTTTACTGTCAACCAACCGCACAGTGTATAGTCCGATTTTGAACTCCATGCTTACCACCCACAAGAAATAAGAAATAAGATAAATTAAATAAGAATAACATGGCCACCAAGCCTTACCACTCACAAAAAATAAGATAAAATAAGAATAACATAGGCAAACAAGTTTAAAAATAAATACTTTACACTTTTGATGACATTCATATGAAATGTTTTAGAGTGGAAAAATTAAATGTAAGTGCTAACAAACAATGCAGGCCTCATTCTTTATTCACATTTCTTTTTACAAACTCTGCCTGACCTTTACCGCTTACTAACCAAAAAAAAGTGACGGCTATTGAAGAACTAATTGATAAATCACATGGTTAATCAATCGACTGCCCAGCCCTGTAAAGTCCAAAGATTATGAGCATGACAAAAACAACACAGAATAAACATTGCAAAAAGGAGCTGTGCAATGGCATGCAAAAAACAGCAGGACAAACAATTCTTTCATTACATGGTTCTTCAACTGTATACCTTAGAGATGGGGAATTCCTAAGGTTGCTACGAATGCTTTCCTTCAAAAGGATACTGACATAATTTTAAGCCATAGCCATTCTGGAAGGCCCCTTAAATTATCCTATAATAAATATGTGCGCTTTGTTCACCCATTAAAACATATTTACACTATCTATAATTTGCCACAAAATGCAGAGACCTCTGACAAATGTGGTGTACAAGGGGACATAGGCATATTTTTTTATCTCTGGAAGCAGTTGCAGACACAATGTAGCATGCAGTATTCACAGAAATGGAGTTGTAATTTATGATGATGCTTTAGGATGCTTCATTCTACTCTAGCTGGAAGAGCTTTTCTCTCTATCCAAACTAAAATTGGAAACGAGACTACCTCAACAAAATATATGTTTGGTCAAGTGAGTTTCTCCGAAAAAGTGGCTAAAGTGGGCGACAACTAACACCAAATGGCCTCGGAAAACAAACAGTTGGCAGCTATTATTCTTCTTTTAGAGTTCTATAATGTATAAAAGACAATTTTTAAAATTCTATCCTTTTCGAGGAATGAAGAACGACCTACATAGTTATCCATCTTCCCGCTAAATTCGGCAGTGCAACTAGGCCACGTGACACCGATTTTGCCACGAAATTTAGCGGGAAAACTAAGTTGTTGTATAGGCCACATCACATCAATTTTCCAAATCTTAGCGGAGAAACTGAATTAGTGCGTTACGTGACGTCAGCTTTCCCGCTAAATTTAGCGAGGAAACAGAATTGGTGTGTAGGTCACGTGACGTGAATTTTCCTGTTAAATTTAGCGGGATCACGCGATGTCAGGGTATGCGACGTCAATTTTCGTGCAACATTTAGCGGAGAAACGAACAAATGGAAGGACGAACACAATTTTTGGGGATTAAGGCGTTCCCTTTGAGAAACATTTCATGCCTTCACGAAACAGGCATCACCGTCACGCACGAGGGAGGGATATTAGCACAGATATTTACCCGCGATACCTGGCTGAAACAGCACATATCTAGCAGCGCACCTCTGCACCCAAAACGCGCGTGTTATGCATTGCGGCCGCGGATGTGGCTTCGCGCAACGTACCTGTGCTGCGCGGTAAGCGCACTCAACGGAGCTCCATAACTCTGCCCGAACAGACTCGAAACAATCCGAAAATTCCTCTCGGAAATTACTTTGTGAACCTCGGTCTAGCTCTATCAGGACGAATAGTCACCAGTTCGCTCGTTTTTGAAGCAAATGAAAGTTAAATAAAAAAAAAATATCAGAAAACTACAGAAATTTAGTCGGATTCAAATACTGCTTTTTTCGAATTCATATGTGTGAACGTTTAGTTTATCATCACACATACCTACCATAATGGCATTACGATGAGTTTTCGTCTCGGCAAAAATAAGTGAAATTAGCTTGAGCACGGGGCTCGCGCACACTGTCCGTATTTAGCTCAAATGAAGCAGGAGTGGCATCTTTGGAACAGGTGGCAGAAATGGCACAGTATATTTATTCCAGTACTTTGTAAAGCAACACCAAAGAATTTATATTACCACAGACACCTCGCATAATAAATATTTGCTGATTAAAAAGAGGGGCTCAATCCAATCAAGCAGGCAACTTCATTCACAATTTTTTTTAAAGGGAAGCTGAGGTGGTTCTGTATTTGAGTAAAAACACTGAAATCATCACAATATAGAAGTTATTTTTCAATTTGGCGCACAGGGGCTGCAGAAAATCATTATCAAAGTACCCTCTGAAGCCCTTCCTTCCCGGAGTCTCCGCTTTCGCGCATCTTCAGCGCCTATCAAAGCTATGCGCGCATTCTTGCTGCTACTATTTTTTTTTTTTTTTTTTAATAACATCAGAAAGAGACGTCACGACTGGTGTGAGTGCGGAGTAAGATGCCTGGATAGCTCGAAATTGCACGCGCTGCCCACACAAGCGACGCGAGCTCGACAACCCAAAGATCCTTTTACGATGTAACGACTGGTCGGAGGTTTTTCGAGTTTTCTCGGTTTTAGTAGCATCATTGTGGAAAACAAACGTGATATTCAGATTCACGGAATAAAAATACTCTGAAATTCACCTCTAACTCTTTTTTTTTTTTTCCATGTGAACTCGGGATAGACATTGATATATTCTATAGGCTGTCCCAAGTCACCAGGCTCGATCTAAAATGGACCGTAAAAATCGACGCCTGCACGTAGCAATCAAATTTTCGTCAAAGGTGTATTTCACAGGTCGGTTTTTCTTGTAAAATTAGAAAGCGTAGCTCCTTTTCTGTAAAACATAGGGCAAAGTAACTAGCCAGGGTCAACGGCGGGCGGCGACGCAGACGACCACCTCGAGTTGCGGGATGTGTTTGGCACGCGTGTTGATCGATGGCGTCGGAAGCAGCGTCCGAAGGTGTAGCCAACGTTACTAAATTACCTCAGTTGTGGAACTCGCGCGGAAGGGGGTACGCCTAAGGCCCCTGTATACTTAGGTGCACCCCCTCAGTCATTTTATCCGCCTCTCCTGCAGAGCCGTTCTGCTCTCCTGTTGTTTGAAGCGCCATCTAGATTTTCGTTTTATCGCTGTGTGTTCCATAGAGCAGAGCTGAAACGGCATCTAGACGCTGTGCTTGGAAATATACATATTCCACAGAACTCACTGCAGTTACCATAGCAGCCGTCCGGCGCGTCGAATGACGGGAGGCGACCCAGGCGAAAATCAGTCCACTTCCAGCTGGATTATAAAACTGGAAATGAGGCAGTCCAGCTGGGTCCAGCTGGACCCAGCTGGAATCCAGCTAGACTACCTCATTTCCAGTTCCATAATCCAGCTGGAAGTGGACTAATTTTCGCCTGGGGAGTCGTGGTGAGTGAGGGGGGGGGGGGCATTGCTCGTGCAAGCAGTGCCTATGAGCAGTTTCGAAACTGAGCTAATCTAATAATGTTAGGTGTAGCCGACCAGCGAAAGAAAGCAGACGACATGTAGACGAAATCTGTTGGCAGCAAAAAGGCCGTCGTTATGCAAACACGTTTTTTTTAACTTTAAGTTTTCATTTTATTGCCCGACTTTAAATTTAAACCAAAGGTACATTACAAAAAGATAGTGTTCATTTTAATAAACCAAGGTGGTCGCGAGCAGCCTTGGTTAAGAGATAGCGCCACCTATTAATACGAGCACCAAACACCCCGCAACTCGACTCGGTCGTCTGCGTCACCGCCTGCCGTTGACCCTGGCAAGTTTCTTGGCCCCATTTTTTACAGAAAGGGAGCTACGCTTCGTAATTTGACAAGAAAAAACCAACCTGTGAAATACACCTTTGACGAAAAGTTTAGGTTGCTACGTGCAGGCGCCGACTTTTACGGTCCATTTTAGATGTTTATGGCGGTCCCGTCGCGAATGTCTAGTTTCCTCCGGCTCCTCGGGGCGGCGATAGCCCTCAACATGTGTGTGCATACCGTTCGTCACGATGACCACCGATCAAGACGATACATGTGTTCGTACCTTTGCTAAAAATTCTGCGTCACGTTTGTGTCGTGTGCTAAACAGCTTCGCTGGTGATCCACCTTTACAGAGTGGAATGACTCATGATTTTTTCTCTTTCACGAGCATAACACTGTTACTTACCACGACCCGGCCTTCTGGTCCAGGTTGCGACACAAGGCTCATACCGAGGTGCATGTGGTCATTGAGCTCGCGATATTGGTACTCGGCTGTAGCAGTATCGATGTTGTCCGTGCTAGCTACAAAAAGAAAATAATAAAGATAGAGACATTAAAACTGGTGCAGATAATACCCACAATATGCAACACCCTGTCGGAATTGACGACGGACCCAGGCGAAAATCAGTCCACTTCCAGCTGGGTTATGGAACTGCAAATGAGGCGGTCCAGCTGGATTCCAGCTGGACCCAGCTCGAATCCAGCTGGACCGCCTCATTTCCAGTTCCATAATCCAGCTGGAAGTGGACTGAATTTCGCCTGGGGACCTTATGGATCCTACGAGGCTACGAGCCACCTAAGCCAACCAAATGCCGTGTGAATGTTACGCGCCTTTTGTTGGGTTACAGCAGGGAACACCAAACTTTTTGGCCAAGGGGCCGGATTGGGCATCTGCCGCGCTCTTGAGGGCCGGGAAGGAAGAGGGTAATTATAAACGAGTAAATAATAGAGGAATAAATATAGGTAAGAATATAAACGCAGAAATGAATGTTAATGTATTAAAATAACCCAAAGTTGGATGAAAACATATATTTGAATATGAAACTTAATATTTAGCTAATTTTGGCATTACACAACAATTGCGACCACGAAAACTTACCAAGCATAAATGAAAGTGCATGGATACTTCGGCACATTCGCGCACTGCAAAAGACTGAGAATGAACAAACTAATGCTGACACAATGCACTACGTGAGAAGGCGAACGGATTTTAACATAGTTACACATACATAAAACCAGGGACTAGAATAGTGATGCTGGTGATGACAATAGTCATTCACGGCGAGAGAGCCCTGTTACGATGCAGTTTTTCCTCGTTCTTTCTCGCATCCTCTTTTTGAGCATTTGGAGCGCGATGCGGCGACGTTTTATTAGGCGCACATCTTTTTTGTGCCAGTACCAGTGAGTCTGCTAGAAGCGGGCAGCGGGTCGGGCTTCAATAGAGAGTTTTTGTAGATGGTTTTTGCCGTCTCGCAACGCTCTGCGCAACCCGCTATGATACCCGGAACTCTACGGTCAAGTCAAGGCCATCGGAGAGCAGGTGCAGTGGCGGCTTCTTCATTGCGGAGAGCTTAGCAGAGCGGGAAACACGGTCTAAGAAAACTCCCTATTAGGGAGTTTTCGTATCTGGCCCGCGAGCCGGGGTTTGGAAACCCCTGGGTTACAGCAACGAGCGGGGTGCGTGGTCACATGGTGCATTCACAGCGCTGGATTGGTTGGAATGGATCGTAGCGTCTGTTGCGCGGTCACGAATGCTTTTTTCAGACACTCTTAGGTCGGTT
Organism: Ixodes persulcatus; assembly: GCA_013358835.2. Lineage (NCBI taxonomy): Eukaryota > Metazoa > Arthropoda > Arachnida > Ixodida > Ixodidae > Ixodes > Ixodes persulcatus. The sequence continues at coordinate 147,397 of JABSTQ010011078.1, read as the reverse complement.
CACACAGGGGCGTTTGTTTACGATTTTCTACGTTACATGAGGAGTCACCGGAACATTCATGATTTGTATGTCGCGTGCAAAGCTACTCCTTGAACCGGTCAGCGCGCTTCATTTGAAGCCTGCATGTCCCGGTGTTTCGTGACGTATGCAGTCGTAACGTAACGTAACAAAGAAAAATGCGCCTGTGTGAACCGACCTTTGCTGGCTCACCCCCCAGCTTTTTCAAGTGACGCTAAGCGTTCAGAGAAACCCTTTATACTTCACTAGTTTTCTAGCGAACGTGAGACTACGTTACGAGCCATGTTAGCCATTCCGGCTGTTCCATGCGCGCCACGTGACTATGCGCGCCACGTGACTTTACGCTTTGCGTGTCACTCGGCTAGCCCAAGCGGAAGGTCATGTGGCACGCTCCAAACTACGGACTGGCTCCGATGGCTCGTAGCAATTCCCAGGCGAAAATCAGTCCACTTGCAGCTGGATTATGGAACTGGAAATGAGGCGGTCCAGCTGGATTCCAGCTGGACCGCCTCATTTCCAGTTCCATAATCCAGCTGCAAGTGGACCGATTTTTTCCTGGGTTCCGAGTGCATGTTTCATTCTCGCAGCTGTTATTGCAAATTCTAAATGGGTAGCATTTATAGGGCCAGCTCGTAGGGTTCTCGTGTTCGTGGAATGTAGCCTCGATGGTGACATCACGTTAATGACGTCACGGTGTTCACAACAGCTAGTTGCTGTTGTGCTGGAACGGTGACAATTTCCATGAGAGGTAACCATAGGGTCGTCGTCTTACACCTGGTACTGGGACGGAATGTGACACTATGACGTCACGTAACACGAGGTACATGACAACGTTATTAAAATCTCAGTTGTGGAACTCCTGGGTTGGCAGGGACCCCCCCCCCCCCCTGCCCCTCACTCACTTCAGTCCACCTCCTGTCGTTTGAAGTGCCATCTAGATTTTCATTTTAAAACTGTGTGTTCCAGAGTATGATGGAATGCTATCTAGACGCTGTGCTTCTAAACGTGCGCATTCCATAGAATACACTACAGTTGCCATAGCAGCTGTCCGGCGCATTGAACGACGGGAGGTGAGCCGTGGTGGGAGAAGGGGATTCTGCTCATGCAAGCAGCGTCTATGAGCAGTTCCCTAACGGAGCTAATCTAATAACGTTGTTGCATGACCACGTGCTTTCCTGATGGCTGCGTGACACTGCGACTGCATGCAAGACCATGACGCCATGTGAAACTGCGAGGTCATGGTTTCACGTAACACCGTGACGTGATGTGACGTCACAGAGGACCTACAAATGCTATACATTTAGAGCAGACAACTTTTTAGCAAATGCACTCACCGTCTCGTTGGATGGGTACCTCCGTGCAGCCCTTGGTTTCGAGCCTGCACTTGTGCAGAGCTCCCGTGTGGTTGGCACCCTGGAAGTTTGACGTCGACTGGTCCTTGATGGCTCCCACCAGAGTCCTGGTAAGGACAAGGAGAAGAGAGGGCGCTCACAACACGGCAAAGAAGACCTCCGCAAGGACCGAGTCGGTTTTACCAAAATCGGGAAACGCCGAAAAAAACATGAAACCTCGGAGCTGCGCTTGAATATGAAAAACCCAAGTTTGACGAAATATTTTTTTAGCTTTGTTTTGCCATGATACGAAACACAGCCACCACTAAACTCTGTCCACGGACGCTTCTTTTTTTCATCCGGGAAACCAGAAAAAAAAAGGTTATGAAATAGCATTACCCTACTTCTTATTTTGTCTAAAATTAAACGTTACAGAGATTACTTTTAAACCTAACGATCCTTACTTTTGCGTTTATTAAGATTTGAGTATTATTTAGCAGCGATAATCCCCGGATATGATCTTGGACGACAATTAAACTTTTAAAGTGATTTGACAATATTTGTTCTATTTTTTTTTCCTTTATTCATATTTGCAAGTGTTTTTCTTAAAATTCCTATTGGATTTACTTTGATTTCTCTATGAATAAATTTAAAATGATGCCGCGGATGATTTATTTTCCCTTTTCAGTGAAACTAACAGAATGTGAATGAACTTTTTTTGTTTTCTTTTTAAGCTGAAAAAGAAAATCTTACACAAAATTAACGAGTACCTAACTACTTTGATAAACAATATTGTAAAATAGTAACAAAAATACTTCACTCGTTACACATTTAGAAAACTAATGAGTATGTTAATGCATTACTGAAACGTCCAACTCTTTACCAGTAACATCGTTACTTCTAACACTCCCAGAAACACATCCCATATCTCGTGTTTTTTTTTTCTTCTATTATCGGTACCTAGGTAGACAATTTTTCAACTATTGGGGTGACCTGCATTCCCTGGAGGTTGGGGATTATTGTCATTATTATGATTATTATTATTATCATTAGTAGTAGTAGTAATAGTAGCAGTATTCCCCCATCACGTTTTCTTCGACATAAACCCCGATAAGCGCCAAAGTTTTGTCTGACACCGGAAATAAGACACCAAAAACACTGGATACGTGGGGATAGAAATACACATAGGAAAAAAGAAAACGAATTCCCTTTAAAATAAACCCCGAAAACACGGAACCCTAGTAATTATACACCATGGCAGGACGCAAAACACGTGGTTACAAATATGGCTTGCAGCGTACGATAATGATGACTTGACGCCACGTTCCACCTGATTTCTCGGACTACACATTGCGAGTAGATTAATGTCGATCAAAGGAACAAAAAATAAGAAACGACACAGTGTATGTGTATCACTCTGCCACCCTCTTTATCTAAAAAAAATATATGTGTTCATTTTTTTGAGGATAGCTCATTATCTTTTTTGAACACAGATCATGTTTTATCAGCTGAATTCCGTGAAAAAACCACCACGAAGAACCGTCACCGTTAATTTCCCCGCTAAACTTAGCGGAGACTATTGTCACGTGACGTCAATTCTTGCGCTAAATTTAGCGGGGAAATTGAGGTCGCGTGACCAGGTTCTGCGACCTCGTGTCACGTGATAATAATTTCGGTGAGGTGGTAGTTTGCGCTCAACAAATTCTGTGCTTCCCTTGTCTATATCAACATAACCAAGCTTGTGTTTTGTTTTTTTTTATCAGAAGCATTAGTCACATTTCCTGCAGGCTCGTGTTTTTTATTTATCATCCGTGCTTCTTTGTAAATATCCACACGGATGTAGGTCGCGAGACACAACGTGAGCAAAATCCCAGTCGCACTCTTTACTTAATTTATATACTATGTAAAAAAAGAGCTTTGAAAACGTATGGTAATGTAAATATGACTGAAAGAGAAAAAAAAATGGATGCTGCCAATGTAAACACACCGTGAACTCGACCTGCATTTGAGACAGACTTACATACATTTACACTTTACCTATTACAGTCACACTTTTATACAACACATTATTTAATTCTCACCTAAATTACTGTCATTTTGTGAAAGGAAATACCTCTCAAAAGCTTAGGAAAATGCACATATTACAAAAACAAATTACTAAGAAATATTCAAAATGTTTTCTTTAACCACCCCTGTGCTGCGTGCACTGTTCCAGAAATATGGTTTAGTGCACATTTATAACCTGTAGGCAATATCCCTTAAAGGGGCACTGACAACCCAAAGGTTGTATTTTTTTTTATTGTCTAAAACGATGCAACTTGTAGTCATAGACACGCAAAAAAAAACCGCATTGCGAAAAAACATTTTCCCGCGCGCCTTTTTAGTTTTGGCGTTCGTATTTCCCGCCACTCACCGCCTCACTTCTTTTGATCGGTGACGTCAAAAATCAGGAAATTTAGAAGCTTTGTAGGTGACATTTCTATAACATTAAATAACGGCAATCGTAAAACATGTTTTTTAACGCAATTGCGGACGCACTACGGCTCCTCTTTTTGAAATACCAAAAATCAGAGTTCGGTGTGATGTTGCTTCCTAGATTTGTACCCTCCCTCGGAAAACTTGCCGGCGCTCGTTGGCCGTGGCAACGGCGGAAAGTCGAGTCGCAGGAGACCGCAAAATTTGAGTCACTGCACTGGCGCGGATCGCGCGGGAACTTCAAATTCTGCATTTGGAAATTGTTTTTTTAATTCACAAATACTGAATTTTAAAGTTTCAAATTTTGAGGGTAATGTCCCGACATCATTTTCAATCGTTTCAGATAATAAAAAAAAATATGATTTTGGTGTGTCAGTGCCCCTTTAAGAGGCTATAAGCACGGAATATTAAAAAAATACACATTTTCTTGTTCACTTAGCTTGTTTATGTAGAAACATTGTCACATCCCACAAGCATACAGTGCTGTAGGCATTGCCGAGCACTTCCGAAAAACCGCTTGCCACCGTTTTACTGCATGGTTTCCTATACCCGCTTGTCAACATTTTATTGATACCCGCTATAGGTAAATGAGAACCAAACTGCACCATATTAAAATTTATCTAAAAATGACCAGCTTAGTAGTAAATATTAAATCATAAGGTTGACTAGTTATATAAATGGAAGCAGTCTCCAACTGATGAAACACGTGGCCACTGCAGTGCAATGCGAAATTCTCGCGCGAGCGGAGATGGCTGTTCGATCGAAACCATGCCACTGCACTCCGTAGCCAAGTGGTTCCCAAAATTGTACACAAAATGTAACGGTCCAGCATACGACAAAAAAACAGTCCAGCGGCACGTGCTTGCCAAGCCGGCTGGCAAGGTACAAGCTAAACGCACCGAAAAAAAAAAAAAAAGAACCTAAGCACATCGATGCAAGACATCACGAGCCAGGGCCAAAACGTTCTTGGAGCGCTTTGTGCAACGACTGAACCCCAGATAAACAAGAGCGCTGTGCGGGTTCAGCGTGCAGACATTGCCTTCTTTACTTTAGCTCACTTCAATCACCAACTTTATTTCGCGGCAGATTTTTCACGCACTGGGGTCAATCTCCAAAGAAAGCCCACCGAGAGAAACCTAGGTAATCAATACTTCGACACTGCAGCCATTGAGTTAAAGAGGGGTTTTTGTAGTAGCGTATGATCTAAACAAGAATAGGGATGTTGATGAACATGCGGCGGTACTTGGTTTCATTTTAGAAAGCGCCATATCTGCCGCGACGTGGGGACGGCAACACCCGACATCGCGCGAACATGGTGACTGGAAGGCAGGGACCAAATATTGTTTTCCCATGGCCGTTGCTTTCAGGAACGAGTGCTTCAGCTCACAAAGTAAAGGCCCGTTCACACTCTTGCGGCCGAGTACGACTGAGAGAGACGAGATCTCTTAAAACTTCTTAAATTTTTTTAGAACGAGGGAACACACTGGCATTGTGGCGCCATCTATGCGGTGACCCTGGAACTGCATTTCACAAGAGCGAAGGTTTTGCGGGATTTCCGAGGTCAAATGTGCGCAATACCCATAGAAAGGCTCGTTTATAACATTGACAAAAGTTTTTCGAGCCAAGGAAGAAAGGATAATGCGCCAGAGAAATAAAAAAATATACCGGACCGCCAAGTTTATACTGCTACCCCATAGATGGCGCCAGTGTGTCCTCTGGTTTAAGAAGTTTTAAGAGGTCGCAAGAGTGTGAACGGGCCCTAACTCCCGCCCACTCCCGCCGCGCAAAAACGTGGTTTCGTTTCAGAGCATGAAGGCATGGCTGGTACACGACACGCTAGCGTCAGAGCGTCCGAACACACCCGCGTCTGTCGTTGAAAATATTTTTAAAAAAAGGTGCGAGACGAGACCCAGGAGACGACGAGAGCGCGAAACGCGAGACGGCGGAAAAACCATGCAAGACCGGATGGACAATTGATGCAGGGTACTTTGTGTCGGGCGGCCGCTTGCGCCACATAACACAGGCCTGCTCAATTACGGTAATCATTTTAGTTTTGGTTTTGAAAGGCGACTGAAATTGTTTTTTGTTTTGTTTTTTATGCGCAGACTTGGCGTAGATTACATATATTTTGGGAAAATGTAGCAGGATGTAGCAGGGTTAGCCCCTTGGCGCAGTTTGGCACAATTGGCGCAGCAATCGCATCACTGATTTATAGTCATTTAGTTTACAATTATCTGAGTTGTTTCATTGCGCTCTATTTTCTTTTGCTTAAATGTGGTGTCACCGGAAATTTCAAACTTAGCTCTTTAATTGAATATAAATTCCATATTTGGCCAAAATAAAATATATGTCGAATGCATTTGAATGAACTTGAATGTTTTGTGTTTTATAAGCAGAAAGGTATGATCGCGGTTTACCAGAAAATATAAACCGAACATATAGTATTTTGTTTTAATGACCGCAATTAAAGCTTGAATCTTGTCAGTTGTTCGTTGGGACTGCATACTCAGACATGCTATTCTAGTGAACATGATGACGTGGTATGGATAATAACCTAATATTAATACTTCAATTACCCTGTGAGCTTAAAAGGTAAATTGAGCGTAATGCGGAGTAAAAGTATTTAACTCCAGAACAAAGCTTGCTGTTTTACAACGCACATGACAATATTCAAGCTTCAGTTGCGGTCATAAAAACAAAATATATAGAATATATATATATTTTTTTTTTAAAGAAAGCGTTATTATACGTTGCTACTAATAAAAGATGAAGCAAATAAGAAATTATATGTTGGAGGAAATTGAATTTGCTAGATTTTCGAAAGGTTTGTTCATTCAAATGTATGAAAAAAGTTTTATTTTAAACATAATTTGAACATGTATTCAATATAAAGAGCTGAATTAGAGGTTTTTAATGATGTCAAGGTCATTCAAATAACTTAAATAGGTCACAAATAATAACTCGCCAAAATTGGCCCCCCAAAAAAGCAAAGGATCACAGCTCGACAATTTTTTTTAATATAATTCCAAGACAGAAGTCTGTTTTACAAGTTCTCATGCATAATAAAAGCTATTTCAAGAGTGTCACAAAAGAGTCCTAGTGCTTTATTTGGAGAAGTGAGAAAAACAGCGAGCGAACAAACAGGCGATCCCCGACGGGTGGGAGAAACGTCCGTTTTCGTCTCGGCCGCTTCCAATGGCCAGACATGAAAACAAGACAAAAATTCGCCAAACTTGCAATTTGCGTTGTTGTTGTTTTCTTGCTTTTTTTTTTTTTTTTCATTTCAACAATGTTTTTAAAGCATAGATTTTGGGGGTCAAAATTTAAATTTCGACCCCAAAACAGTGCACAAATTGAGATGAAAGCGAGCATATTCTTTTCCCACTCAATCTGCTTTGCCCTTCAGATAACGCGCCTCTACAAGAGTAGAAGTAATTATGTTGCGTGTTTGTTTAGACAGCCGGAAGTTAGCCCTAATGGGCGTTTGGCGATGTAGCTGTAGATGAGAAGTGTAGCCAGTGACGGTTGTAATGCAACGTGCCATTTCCCCCGAATATCAAAATCCCTGCCGTCAAAATCCCCGTCTTGCCGATTCCCCCTTTTGTAACTTTTGTAATCATCGTTATCACCTCCGCTCTTTCGTGAGAAGCGCTGCTTTGCAAGTCAGTGTCAGCATTAAATGCACATCTCCAAAGAAACTTTTTTATTTTTATTTTTTCTTTGTTTCAGTTTAACTGTTCGCAGACGACTGTATGGTTTTTTAAGAACTGGCAACAGTCCAGGACCAGGAAATTTTCAACCAGTCGCTAGGAGAAATCGTTCTGCGGAGTAAGCAATGGGGTATAGTAACTAATTTTTGTAAAACTGTCTCTTGCATAATTACAAAAAAAAAAAAGTCTTAAACTTTTGCTATTTTTTACGCGGCATTGAAGAATTTAAGTATTTGGGAATTATTTTGGCTAATACTTTGCGCTGGAATAGCATGTGGATGACATCAGAGCCTTTGATGCTGGGAGAGTTCGGCCAGTTAAGTTTCGCATCTAGAAATGTACGTCCTCAGCATGCGTAGGCAGCTACAACCCACCGGCGCTCGCTTTTTGTGGTTGAGTGCGTGATAGAATCTCCTGTTCTGTGTCTATTTTACTGTTTCTCTCCCGTGAAGACCGAAAGGTTCACAGCATTCTAAATAATAAATAAATAAGTAAATAAATTAATGAATAAATTTGAATCCGTCTATACAATTCGCCATTCTTTCCTTTTAGTGTGTGTCTGTTTACTGTGTCAAACTTTGTGCCCTCAACATTCTAAGATTGCAATGTTATTACCGTTCCCAAAAGTCATCGAACGTTTTCTTTTTTTCTAGGTGTTCACTGTCCAAATATTCTGCCATTCCATTCTGTACTTGGAAGCCTTGCTTTCCCAGGTTTCTGTGTTGTGGTTGACAATCGGTATGCGTATGTCCTTCAACCTGTAACGAGACTTGGGGGAGACGCCGGGGGAACTGGTAAGGGGATAGGGGCACGGGGTTTCTGAAAGCCGGGTATACACGCGCATTTTGCAGCTGGGGGTTCCACACGGGGATTTTGCGGATTGGGTTCTTTCGTGCACTGCCCCCAGTGCAGTACGATTGCCAGCCTGGAGTTTCAAGCGTGCTCACAGAGCAGTGATACACGACCGCGGGCCAGGTCGAAACTGACAGGGGTGGGGATCGAACCCAGGATCTCAGTGCAAGCCTTAGCTGTACTATCGTGGACACTGGCGGCCGTCCCGTACCCCCAGCGCCTCATAGCAGGCGCTGTCCGAAACTCCGCGCATGCGCCGTGTGGCGGACTGGCTCTTCCCGCCTGTGAGCACACCCTCGCTTTGTTGTCTGCTAGGCACAGAGCAGACAACGCCACAGCACTCGCCAATTTTCCCTGAACACGGTTCAGGGAACCACCGCGTAAGAGGTGTCCACGGTTGATTCCCTGACTCCGCTGGCTAAGGATAATCATCGCCACTAATTGTAATGTCACGGTAGACTGCTTTTTTTTTTTTATGGGACAAACTTGCAGTTATACTCCGTTTCACTTTAGGTCTAAGCGCAGCGGACGCTACGAGACGATAGGGCCAACCAAGCAGCGACGAAAGCGCACTTTTTGCACCTTATTGTGTCCCCCGGTGATGCACTCCGTGGCGTTGCACCTTTGCCGCTATTTGATTGGCTCTGACGTTTTGTAGCGTACGTTGCACTCGGACTTAAGGTGAAACGGAGTATAACAGTCTATTTCTGTATCACACCTGCTGCGCTCATACTGGTTTGCGAACGCATATTGTTAAAGATGCATTGCGAAATCTTGTTTCTGAAAAAAAAAAAATAAAAAATAAAAAACGTAGATAGGGTTAATGCCCCAATGACTCTGCAATCTGCCCCAATAAAAATCGCCGGTTTAAAATGAGTTTTAGACCAGTTCGCTAGGGCGAGGGTACCAGACGAGCAGCACTGTGGCATCGCCTGCTCTGCGCCTAGCAGACGACAAAGCGAGGGTGTGCTCGCAAACGGGAAGAGCGAGTCCGCCACATGGCGCATGCGCGAAGTTTCGGACGGCGCCTGCTATGAGGCGCTGGGGGTACGGGACGGCCGCCGCTGCCGTGTTATAGCTAACAGTGTCCACGATAGTACGTGACCCGAGATGTGGTGCGCAAACAATCTCGGCCACCAATCACTCCTCTACAAGAGCAAAAAAAAAAATAATAGTAATAATAACAAAAGAAATTTATACGGCCTGTTGCGCTAACGCCCAAGTACCATTTATGTAACGTCTTTACGAGGCGATGAATCCATCTACGCCAAATGGCGTCGAGATGTACAGACAAGAAAAGAGGCATAACGTCTCAAGTATTCCACGCCAGCCTACGACCCAGCTGAAAATTCCATAAATCTGGAATTTCCCCTCCCCTCTCTTTAGAGCAGTTACGCAGCGCTGAACTTTCAGCTACCGCCCCCCCCCCCCCCCCCCCGCGCCCCGCGCCCCCCCCCCCCCCCCCCCCCGATGCGCTTACGAAACAGCGCACCCTCAATGCACCCCTCCTAAAAGAGGGCGGAAGAGTCATCGCCACCCTTAAAACCAGCGCGATAAAAGCGATAATAACGCCGCACACGAAGAAAGAACCGATTTTCCGCCGAATTCCACGAGGAGGGGAGTCATCCAAGATGGAGAGGGGGGGGGGAGAAGCTTTAGGGTGACTCATAAATTTATCTGTTGGCATCCCCGCCGCCACCAAGCGCGGTCACAGACACGCACACACATACACACACAAAAAAAAAAAAAAAAAAAAAAAGCGGTCAGGTCGGTTTTGTCGGCATCCGCCGCAGAAAAAAAACCTACGCGCCCCAAGCAAATAAGAACAATAAGAAACATATAAGAAACGTTGCGGGAAGGTAGGTACTTTCCTCGAGCCATACAAAACGTTTTCGTTCTGCCTTTTTTTATCTTTTTGCTCCGCTCTTCGAAGCTCGTCACTTGGATGTTCGTCCGTGAGTCATGGTACCGCCGTACGGGTCACGGGGGCGTGGTCGGCGCTCGACGCTCGCATTCTGACTTGAAACATTCCCGCCGCAGCTGCGAGGTTTTGACCGCCCGGCGAACAATGCCTCTGTCGCAACGGGCCCGTATCATCTTGCGTGACGTCCGGATGAACGGCGCTTTAGCGTCTGGAGGTTTTCGCGGGGCGCACTGTAACGTTTCAGCCAACGACGATTTCTCGAAAGCTTTTGTGAGCAGTTTGCCCGCCGAGTCGCCGGTTAATGTGCAACGAAGTCCGGGTCTGCGGTCGCCAGGTCGCCGTTGCTTGCCGCCGAGTGAAACGTATGATACATCGGGACGCCCCCGGCGGACCCTCCAGTCGGGAAAGCCGCTAAGTTACCCAACTATTGCGCTAGTTTTCGCAGTCATTCTTACTGTCACCATCTCAGTAGTAAAGTCACCGGATCCTGGGAAAGTGGCACCCGGCCACCCGTATGGTCGCTATTTTGGGTTCATGGAATGAGCAGTCTCTCCTTGACCTCTCCATTCTTGGTGAGCCTCCTATTGAAATTCCCGGCGACCAGCTACTTTATAAAAGCGTTTCTTGTACACCGAGATTTTGCGATCCACACAAGGGAGAAACAAGCGCACATCTTGGCACCGACACCACATACGGGCGTCGGTACTTGGAGGCATTGAAAAATAATTTTCCCGACTTGAAATACGCAATAACAATATGATTATAAAAGATATGTGTAAAGAAGCATGACTGATAAGTTGATTGCGTACGCAGTGCCAAAGACGCTTATATTGTCGAGGAACGCTTTAGGTACGGTGACGCTCCACAGCGATCTTGGGGCGACTGGTTCAGAGCGACCCTTGCGAAGCTTCGAAGATTTGAAAGGAACGAAACGGCGATTGCCATGGCAACACAGACCGTCAGGGCAATCGCATTGCGAGGTTTTGGTCGTCTGTACGCTAGTATCTGTTTGTGGCCGGCTGGCAGGCAGGGAAGGTAATGGCGCAGTCGGAAAAGAAAAGACGCTTACCTATCTCAATAAAACGATATACCCGTTTCCGCCACCATCCCTATACAGTCACCGTGCGGCATTGTTCCAATCATTTTCCTCGGTCACGTGCGTGACCGAGGAAACTTATTGTCACGAGCGAATACAGGCAAATCGTGCCGCAAAGCTACGATATCGCTCTTTTCGTATAGCACATCCCCAGAAAATATCGATCCTTCTTCACCAAATGCAGAGCGATCCGGAAGCATTCTCAATGCCCGCATAGTTTTCCCGTACCTGTTCATTGTCCTAGGCCTTCACCTGAATTCAAGACGGAGGCGAAAAACCGATCTCTCCTCGGTATAGTTGCCACGAGATGTAAACATTCCGTGGAGTAATGCGTGCCTGACATGCCAGGAGCAAAAAGCAAGACAGCAAGAACCAGGATGTAACGCTGAGCGAGAATAGGGTCTTCGCGGAACACTTCCATTTTGCATTTCTCGAGCACGCATAAGTTTACACGCGCGTCAGCAAGTCGCGCCCGTATGATGTGACGCATAATCGGTCCAAAACGCATGCATGTTTCTCGCAAAGAGGAAATGTGGCGGAAGTCGCCCAGGAACCGCACTTTTAAAAGGAGCGATCCCCATGGAGGAAAGATATGTTACGCGAATGTCTACAAAGCGGCAGTAGAAGCTTCACTCTCCTTTCCATTTTTGCCTGTTTCTTTATATCTTATTATACGTGCTCATCCATCTGTTTACCACGACTGGAGGCGAATTCTCAGTTGGCCTGGAACAAAACTATTGAGAAGATTGCCGCTATACTTCGTTTCACCTTATGTGCGAGCGAAGGCAAAGCTGGAAGCGCGAGCACGAAAGCTCCGTCCGTTCAGGCTTTGCTCGAGCGCGCGAGCTGAGGATAAACGCAAAAAGCGCTGGTCTCGCGCTTCTAGCTTTGGCTTCGCTCGCAGATAAAGTGAAACGAAGTATAGGATTTTCGAAGTTCGTGCAGTACAGTTCAGGCATTCACACGAGCGCATCCCTGACTGAGCAAACGAATAGTGTAAAGCCTGGTTCAGACAGTTGCGTTTGACTGCGTTTGACTGCGTTGCGGCAGCGAGAAACCAGAACATTCCTCCTGCTCATAGCGCGTGCCAAGAGATTCCTTAAATTGGGTTCCACGCTTCATACGAAGCACAGATGTGCCGGTGACTGGCTTTCGGTTCTCGCCGCAACGCAGTCAAACGCACTCAACCGCAAGTGTCTGAACCGGCCTTTAGAATGAGAACGTGCCTTTTGAATGCACGAGCGGTTTCTTTGTTTTGTGTTTTGTCCTTCTGCAGGACAAAATTAATGGCAGACCAAGAGAAAATAAAACATTTTTTTAGAAACGATCGCATAATTTTCTCAAATGAGGCTCGTGCAAAATATGAGTTACTTAAGATCTGCCGATGGGATACAATTGGTGTCCGATCACTTCCTTTGACGTAAATGTAACGGAATTTAATAAGTTCAAGGCGCACCGAAGGGCTTTCGAAAGGCACGAGCAACTGCCTTGTTTTGGCTGATCTTCGTCATGACAGGTGGTCATTCATATTGCTGCAACGTGGACTGAGTTAGACCATCTGCCCCACCCAGTCCTTCACTAGTTCTCAGTAGCCCTGCGTCATAATGTTCCTATCAGCTATTCCGCTCTCCCAGAGGAACAAGAGGAGAATATAATTTAAAAGGGAAAAGATATTCATCTATTATGAAGCTCAAGGCGGTATGAACTATAACAGATATGAAGTGGTCAGAGGTATATGGAGAGGAGTGATGGTACCAGGACTGTCTTTTGGCAATGCAGTACTGTGCATGAAATTAGGTTCAATCAGGATTAGAAATTCGACAAAGACTCCGGACCCACTGGGAGCAGATTGGCTCCCAGTGGGAGCCAATCTGCTCCCAGATTGGCTCCCAGCGCCAATCTGCGTAGGCAGATTGGCGCTGGGAGCACATGGAAAAACACCAAATGAGGGAGTACAGGGGGACATGGGATGGTCGTCTTTTGAGAGCAGGGAGGCAATTAGTAAGTTGAAATATGAACAAAGGTTGACCGAAATGGATGATACGCGGTGGGCACGGAAGGTATTCAAGTATTTATACATGAAGAGTTTAAACACAAAATGGACAAACCGCACCCGAAAGCTTACATTTAAATACCTACACACTGGTGATGGGGCTGAACAAACTACTTCAGTGAAAAAGGGGGTGAAGGAGGCAGAGAGGAAAATGTGGGAGTGGAGAATGGAGGAGAAATCAGCTTTAACAGTGTACAGGTCACGAAAGCAGGACAAAAGAAAGGAAAAATTGTTTGACAATTCGCTGGGAAGTGCTTTGCTGTTCGAGGCGAGAACGGGAGTTTTGAGGACGAGGACGTGGGCGAAATTTCAGGAGACAGACACATTATGTGCCACCTTCCATAATGATAGTGAGAGACAATAGCACTTGGTTCTGAAGTGCAAGGGGCTTCGCCCTGCCCTCCCTGAAGGGGTAACGGATTTGGCCGGGGCCCCGGGTTTTACTGGCGACGATGGAAGAACGGAAGAGAAAGGGATTACAGTGACAAAGAGACGATTAGAAGATTGGTGAAAATTATCTAGGGAAAATTAAATGATGGACAACTAACTAGCACAGCTGGGGAAAGGTGGGACAAAGGAAAATTGGGACTCCCTCCCGCGTGGCTCCGGCCCAAAGTCTCAACCCTGTCTTCCAGTGGGTCCGGTGCTGGGGTAACGCCGACAAGGTTTGACCAGAGGAAAATTGGCGACTCCCTCGCCGGGGGGAAGAGGCAGGGGGGTGATGTTTTTAGTTTTTTTTTTTGTTTGCCCGATCCCCCGAAGGTCAACATGGTGATATCCCACACTGCCTGGTGATAGTTAGGGGGATAAAATTGGTCTTAAAAGGGCGGGAGGAATCATGTTTTTGTCTTTTTATACTTAGGCTAGGTGGCGCAAGCTACCGCCCGTTACAAAGGGTATAGCCATTAACATCCATCCATCCATTCAACAAATCAAGCGTTCAGTTTGCCTTTACAACAAAGAGAAAGGAGGACAAAACATGCTCTGACGTCGAACAAACCCTACTGATTATTTACTATATTATTTGTTAATATTAAACATAATAAAACTAAGTTCGACATGAGCGCGTTGGTGAAGTTAAATAAAAACAGAAAGAATAAACATAGGGACGGACACAACAGCAATTTTTTTTTTAGAAGCGGCGTTTTTTTTTTGTTTTTTGTTTTTATTAAGGTTAACGAGATGACACCGGCCTAAGTACAACGAAAAAGGCAAAAAGCGCGACCAGATTCCGCACGAAACAAGAATGGAGGGTGCTCTGACTGCGGCGCCTCGTGTAGGCGGTGGAAGATTAGACGAGCAATAAAGAAGTGCCCCCACCCTTCTTCTTCTCGGACAAGGACAACGTGCGGCTGCTATCATCGCCCAGACAGTAAATCGAGATCTCCAGCGTCGCGCCTCATTCCCTCCGTCCATTATTCCGTTCAGGCCTCAGCTGACAATGCAGCACAAGCTACGGGACACCACGAAACCAGTATCCATCTTTCGCCACGTGATCACGCTCTCTCCCGCTCATACCCCCGTGCCGAGAGAGAGGGTCAGGCGTTGAAAGGGAGGTGTCCGATTGGTCCGGCAAGCGCGTATAGATTCCACCGTGCTGTCAGCTTAGGAGTGACGGAAGTGTAGTAATCTGAGAGAGAAAGAAGATTCCCCCTCTTTGTGCCGAGAGCGGCGATCCGACTCCACGGAGTGAGCCCCGCCGACACATTCCCTTTATTGTAACCGAACGCTCCCCCGTTATGTGACCCTTGTTCTCGCACCCCACGTCTGCACTTCGTTGTAGCGAGCGGCTAGGCTGATGTCACTTGGGCTGCACAGATTGCGTGCACTGCGCGACACTTTAAACGCAAACAAACGCTCTTTTTTTTTTTTTTCTTAACCAAGCCTAAACGATCAGTTAATTTGACAGTTCTTGTTTTCTTTGTGATTTTTATTGTAACACTCTGAACAAATACTTGTCTTTTAATATTAATGTTTTTCTTTTTCTTAAGGCGAGAATTTTGAGCTCGTATCGCTTTATCTTCGGCAGTTGCTCCTGCTGATAGAGAGCTCGCGCTTGCAGCCTAATTGCGGAATTGTTGTACATTACAAAAAGCTGGGAAGCAAAGAATCAAACGAAACAAAGGGCAAATCACCACAGATTAAGTACAAGCTACACTTTTCGAGCGAAAATGAATTGACGTGATGAGATCACTATAATGGCGCAAGCCATTTTCTAGCGCTCGAGACGTGAGAACCGGAACTCGTAGCCGGTTGCCTGCGGGCCGCGTGTTCGAGACCCCTGTTCTAGAGGGAGGATACCGCCGTCCAGGCACATCTGGGACCCACAAAAGAGAGTCCCGGTGGGAGGAGAGTTCCTCCTTCCCCTCGTCTCTGGTGGTGGCCGGAGAGCTCACGGGATGACCTCAGGTGCAGAGCACGTTCGTCAGCGTTGCCTCCACCACGCTGCGGCGCATATGCGCTCGTTGCCACGCGCCAATCCAAGACTCAGTCCGGGCTGCCGCGCACTGAAAACAACGCTGCACTAACGCAAACGCACAGCGCTTGCGTTTGCTCCCCGTGCGCAATATTCAAACTCCCTATAATTTCTTTAAACACCGAGCATGTTGAAAGGGCTCGTTTCATTGAGACGGGCGCTCCGTGACCTTTTTACGTAATACGTTTCCCCAGTCGGTTGCAACATAAAAGTCCGCAGCAGAATATCCCGGTCCCCAGCACGAACTTTCCATGGTAGCCGACGGCTCTCGAAGGGTGTGGACAGTCGTGCCTTACGATACCATCTTGGGCGTCCTCATCAGCTTATGCTGCGATACCATTGGGCGTGGATGTCATAATAAGATGGACGCTACCCGCCACGTGCTGCTTTCCTTAAGTGAGCTTATAGACCAGTGTCTGCTTGGTACCGTGGGTGCCGCCATGTTCGTTTATGATAATCGCCATGACACAGTAAAGAAAAGGGGGGGGGGGGGAATGTGCTCTTTATAAGGCTGTGTTTTGTTGTTTTTTGTGTCTTTTTAAGACCTTTTTGTACAAACTTCAGAAATGCATAGTCGCGAAGCTCCAAGAACAACACAGATGCCGAGAGTGCCGTAAGAAAAAAAAAAAAAAAGAAAAAAAAAAGCTCGTTTTATTCGCAGCCCCTTCTCTTCACGAGAACCTGCGTTTGAGATTATTATTTACCTTTTTTTTTTTTTTATCGCTGCGGTATATGTGATTTCGGACACTGGTCTTTGCGGAGCTTCTCCGCAGATCATATATATTTTGCAAGACTAAGCACAAACTGTGAAATGCGGTGTGAAAACGAAGCGCGTCCTCAAATAACCCTCTCCCCATCCCTCTCTGCTGTGCTTACGCGTGCAATGTTGCAGACGCCAGGGCCGGATGGCGCACAGCTGGTCACCCAACGAGAGTCCTGTTTTGCATCAGCTACTCGCAAGCGGTAAAGATAGACAGGGAGAGAGAGAAAGAAAAACAGACTAGGAGAATCTAAGCGGAAAGATAACAAGCAATGCAGATATTAGACGCCTTTCAAAGCCAGCTGTAACGTGGTGTCGCTCCACGCGGTCACATCAGACAAAGGACGGTCTGCAGACACTGTCTCAGGCGTTCATTGTCTGAAGGTCAGATTGGTCACACAAAACGTGCCTGTAGACATGCGCCAAGCATAGCATAAAGCAGGGGTGGCCAAAGTGATATGGGATTAGAGCCACAGACAAAACTACAAAACTTCGAAGAACCGCAGGGGGGAAAACAAAAAAAAGGGGGGGGGGGGTACTTTTCACAAGATACGATATGAACGTTTCTTGAAGCGCTTAGCACAAATGAATGCATGGTTCGCTAGCCAGCCACTGCCCCTGACGCCCCGCCCCTTATGCGTATGCGGCTCGAAATTTTTTTTCTAGAAAAATAAAGGAAAGGCAATCACTCGGCACATTTATGTGTCAAAAAGCAGGCCAGCTGTATGTACGTAGTCTAAAACAAACCTGGCAAAATTGCAAACATTTTTTTTTTTTTTTTTTTTACTTTTTGGCGATGAAGTAAAAGGTACGGGCACGCGTGCCCCAGGCACGTAGCCAGGATCTGTGCGCGAACTTTCCATCTCTCCTCAAAAATGCAAAAAAAAAAAGGTATTGAGTATATCAATCTATTATTACAATTATTATTAGACAGAGGCTGACTACTGTACTTTTTTTTATTTGTGTCTCGTCACTCCGTCTTAGCGTATCGCGGTCGCGTCACTCTGTCTCAGCGTATCCGGGTTGCGTCAAGTGAAGACAGCCACGCTTATCTGCGGCAGTCAACGTCCGTCTCCGAAAGGAAGCCCAACGTACCAACAGAGAAGGTACTGCCACCAGCCAACAATCAAAGTACCACAAAAAAAAAAAAATAGGGGGAAGAAAAGGGCAAGCAAATATACGCTTTATCACGAGCCAGGAGTTGTAAGTTTGCTGAACCACTTCACAAATTTCTTCCTTTGCGGGTTTCCAGTACGAGACGGAACATCCTCTGAGCTCGAAAACGCCGACCGAGGACGACATGTACTAGAGTTGGGTGCAGTGATTTATAGAGCGCGACACGCAGTTTACAAACAAGTCGGCGTTTACTCGCACCTGCAGGTGTGGGCACTGCGCGAAGCCAGAAACCAGATTAGCGTCGAGTGAGGCGTCTACGCATACGCCATAGCGACAACAGCACCACCACTGCGGCGTGGCGTCAAAGCCGCCAGACCCCAACCACGCCCCCGTAACACCCTCCCCAGAATGGCCTACACAAACCTATAAGGTATGACGAAAATAATCCCCGGAGGAGGAGAACAAGAGGGACAAAGGCCAAGCACAAATCTCCAAAGACAGCTTCTCCTGGGATTATTTTCGTCATTCTTGTCCAGCTCGTTCGCACCTTCGCATTTAATTGCATTATTAATCATAAACTATAAGGTAGACGCCTCCTCCGGGACCCTCCCAGAAATGTGGTAAACCTCCTGTGATCAAGAATCCTGGATAGGCTCCTGTCTGGATGCAGTTACGAGCACCACCGCAGAGGGTGGAGCAGGTCGTATGGTAAATATATATATATATATTAGTAGTTCGAGATTGTGATTTGAACCAGCTCTTACTGCAGAGAGCCGCGAGCCGCAGCTGGACCTGCGGGTCCAAATGAGGACCCGCAGTTTTAGTAATCGAAAGAACGGAAATAGAGAATAAATGACACGCGGCTTGCATGTTGGCACCCTTGGGCCACCATGTACTACTCGGAGCGCAAGTTCGTCTGCTCCTTGCACACGGGTTGCGTAGATGTCAGAACGCCGAGCTCTTATTGGCTGACACAAAAAATAAAAAAAAAGTGGGTAGACCTTGAGGCATTTAGCATTCAGGTCTACCCACTATGCTTTCAATCAAAGTCAATCAGAGCTAAGCGTCGTTCCGACGTCACCGCAACTCCTGCACAAGAAGCAGACGACTCGCTCTCCGCATGCTGCCTCCACTGTAGATGAGAAATTTAGCCAGTGCAGTACAACCGCTCGCCTGGTGTCTTTAACGTGCATCACGCAGTAATGAGACACGACCGCGAGCCGGTATATGATGCTCATCCAGATCGAAACTGGCCGGGGAGGGGATTGAACCCAAGATACCTCCATGGGTTGTGCGGCACGAACTTTCGCTCCACGTGTTTTCGAGTGGCATCGTTCCAAATAAGTGGACGGCTTTCGAATGGGAAGTAATAACTTCTGCGCGAAGCAGATTCCTACGTCAAATCGGGCAACGAACCTGGGCGATCCGTTCATGGACCTCCAGTCCCGAACAAACACACGAAAAAAAAAAAGGCCCATTTCGGCGCCATGCAGCCTTTTTATCTGCTGCATGCAGGCGGCGACGGCGGCGGCGACGACAAACGCACACATGTCGCTCGTCACCGGAAGTTTGCCGTCGCCAGATACCGGTCTCCGCGACCGAGAGGAGCACTTGCCGTCATCCGCATCGTACGGGCCTTGTTTATTACATAAATACTATATATACTTGTACTTATGCGCCGCATAACTTATTGCCCGCCAATCTTTCCGCGATTCCTCCACACCCTACATATATATACGAATTTGAAAGGGAGCGCCGAAGCGTGGACTCCTTCCTGGACTCTCACACCCGTTTCGCGTGACGTACTTCCTGCTTGAAATCACGATGAACGCCATGCGACGAAGAACCATGGCTCAGACAGTGTCTGCGGACTGTCTGTTGTATGATGTAACAGCGGTGTGAACGCGGCTTAAAAGAGTATCGGCTGGTACGCCATTTTTCTACGGATACCGGTCTCTTTTGAACTTAAGACGAGCCGGTAATCGAGAAGTTCACCCGTCGGCGGCCAAAATGGCCCCGGTATATATATTCACCGCATTCGGTGGAGTTGGTACCACGAGGGCGCCACAGTATTTGGTGCCCCCGTAGACTTCCGGTTGTGTATCTATTTCTTCTTCAGTAACACACAGCGATCGGAAAAGAAGATTTTCCTTCGGAGAGGTACCTGTAATAGGTTTGTAAGAACCTGCGCGCTTTGTAGAACGTAGTACAAATAACAAAAGGATGTGTGACAAGAGGAAAAGAAGAGGAAAACCGGAAGCGCGCAGGGGTCCGCCGATAGTGGGTGGCAGCGAGCTTGTTTGCAAACAAACATCGGTGAATAGATGCCTCCAACGCGACCCCGCAAAAAAGAAGGAAAAAAAAAGAAAAAAAAAAGCGGAGTAGAAACGAATTTATGCAAAACGAAAAGTACGTGCCCCCCCCCCGGTCGTATACACTTGCCGAGTTCTATCGCAGACGGACCCACTCGCCATGCTCCTGCGTGTCGCCATCAACAAAAAAGAAAAAAAAAAAGAAACGGCGCAAATCGCTAAGTTGTGCAAACTGGCGGATCCTTACCGCAAACCACCGGTTGGCTGCGTGAAAAAGCATCGCAGCCCGCTTGTTGAATGCGCGGAAGGACTTCTCTATCAGATCCCGCTGACGTGCGGTAAAAAGTACTACGTGGGACAGACGGGAAGATGTCTAAATGATAGATTGCGCGAATACAACCAAAAAGTGAGAGGCCAGTGTGACGGTCATTCGTCAATGCACTGCCATGACTGTGGGTGCAAACCTGAATTTAATTTGTGCACTGTTATTAAAAAACATACAGACGACAAGGAAAATCATAGAGGCAGACCTGATAAAAAAACTAAAAAAAAACTACGAGGACCGATCTGTCAGCATGGCGTCAATCGATTTGGGCGACACAGAGGCACAGTTCTTGCGAGCATTGGCGTGGCATGGGATTGGTTGAATGACGCGATTACGCAGAGCATTTATACCCTTGCTTTTCTGACGATTGAACAGTTGAAGTTAGCGCACTGGTGTTGTCTCGTTCCCACTCTCGTCCCTGTCTTGAAGCGCTATCATGTTCTCAAAGCAAATAATTAATTGGTGACATGCAAAACTAACAGGAGAAAAAAAATGGCGGCCGCTGTGTCTTCAACATGGTGGGGAACGCGGCGGCTCACCGGAAGCGAGAAAAAGACGTTTCGCGAAACTGCCCTATTATACTGGGTGTATCAAGGGGCGGCCAGGCTCTTTAAATCGACCGCAAAATTCGGTTTCTTAACCTATCGTGTTCCGATTTTGTATAGCGTTGGCCACGGGTGGTGCATTTTTTCTACGAAATTCGCAAAGAGCGAGCTTACCTGAGAAAAAAGTAAAAAAAGAAAAAGGCTTAGCTCCTATGGAAAACGCAGCGAAGCCACCCGTCTTCAAACCATAGGGCGCCCTATGCTTTGAAGACCGGTGGCTTCGCTGCGCGTGCGCAGTGCCGATAGCAGAGCCACCGCAGTGCCATGACGTCATCGAGCCTGCGCGTGACGTCATCGTTAGTGGATCCCCGATCCGCCACCCAGCGGCAAACACGCCGAGTTTCCGCATACGTGGGACTACTTGTAATGACGTTCGAGGCGGAAAGACTCACAGCTAGGCCTTCTAGGTGCTGTTGGCCCATAGCGTCCTATGCGGTCCATCGCAATGTGATACGAAGTATCAACATGGCGATTGTGGACGGTGCCGATCATTGGGGAAAGGGGGGGGGGGGGGGAGAACGATGTAACAGCGAATATGCCGGCGGTCAAAACATTGCCGCTCCATTTATCGCCAGTGTTCTGTTGTAGTGACCGTCAAAGCGGGTTAGCGAAGCGAATCGAATGCATACGAAAAGTCGCCCCGACCATTTCACTAGCGCTCCGAGGTCAATCAGATTGCGGGATAAGCACATAAGAATGCCGAAGAACCAATTACGAGGTATAGGGTTCCAATCACGGAGTATAGGGTTCCGTGTTTTCGGTAAATACCGATAAATACCGAAGATTAACCCCCGAGACGGTTTTTACCAAAATCGGTAAAAACCGGGAGAAAAAAAAACGAATAGGAGCTGTCTATGACTAAGAACAGCCAAAGCTACGGGGGTTAAAAAAATTGTGTTTACAGTTTCATTTTACCGGTAACCCTACATAGAACCCCCACTGAAGCTGTCCGTGAGGCTGTTTCATTCCTCGGAACCACACTATACCCTATCTCATTTTCATTTCTTTACAACACAAATGCGTTCTCTAAGTATTCAGGTCATAGCCGATGTTCTCTGAAGCTTGGAAAATCCCATTCCCGTGCCTTATTTTCCGAAACATAATTTCCGATAAACGCAGATTGTTTTTCTGACCGTCGGAAATTGACACCGAGAAACACCGAATATGTAAGAAAAAATAAACGAGGAGCGATAAACTGGCAGCTAAAGCGATCCCCAATCGGCCGCCGCCATGTTGTACCTTTTTGACCACTAGACACGTGACATTATAGTTTTACGTCTAGATTTTAACGAAGTACCGCGCACAAATAATTGCCTATTGATCGTTAATAACAGTACCGACGAGATAAGTTATGTTTCGTTCGTTTTGAGTCCAAAATGTGCTTTTACGACAAAAACTCGGGCAGCTTCGCAATGCCTCCGCTAGATACCGTCAGCCGCAGTGCTGTATTTTAAGTTTTTATCGAAGCTATACTCTGTTTCATACTTAGGGTGCAACGCCTTCAAAGCTACTGGCGCGAGCGCGTGGCTTCAACTAAGGTTTTGTTTGCGCGAGAACGCGTGCAAATGATCAACGAGATCAAGCCCCACACTCGCGCCAGCAGCTTCGACAGCGTTGCACGCTAAGTATGAAACAGAGTATAGACACTGATGTCTGGGGCTAACAGTATTAAAAAAATAGTTTATATATTTTTTTTTTTTTTTTACAGCGATTGCAATACAAATTTCGGCTCAGTTTTGTGCAAAAACCTCAGGATTTGGTACGGCTACGTGAATCACGAAAACACGGAATCCTGGTAATAAATTCTTAACCAGTGACTACAGGAACTGCTGTTGTCCGAGCCAGGAAAACGGTGTCCCAAAAGAAAGAAGGAGAGTTGGCACGCGTCGACATCTGCCACGAGCGACCAACGGCAGGCGCGGTCAAGGTCAACCGCGCGTCGACCAAGTCAACAACAGGAGCTCACGATTCACGCCACCGTCGGACATGTTTATACAGTTCAGAACGAACGGTTCCGATTCGCCACAGGGGATGATTTAAAGCGGAGGGGATGGGTTCACGAATTTGCGTTTCACTGTGACCACTTGCGGCTTGCGACCGACCGCAAACGACGAGAGAATTCCAGAGACCATAGAGGCGCACTGGCCTAATCTAGAAGCTAAAACTGGGAACACTTGCGATTCGCGTAGTATATGTACCGTATATTCACCCGAGTAATGGACGCACTGTTCATTGACAGAGCCCCTGGGTTCGCTTTCACGCGAAGCACGCGGATAGCCAATCATCGCAATCGACGGAACGATGCCAGCGATGCACAGTACAGAGATAACCTCTTCGCGCGAAAACGGTATTTGCGCAGATAGCAATTTTTACGAAGAATCGTGGTCTCGATCGACCTCGCTATTCGCTGTTTTTACTGTTACGAAGAACGCTATGATCGTCTGCATGTGTGTTCTGCAGGAATGTAGGCACAATGGCCTTGTTCCCAAGTGGTGCGTCGATTACTTAAAGGTTTTTTGTTTGTTTTTCTCACAATTTTTTATATTAAGTTTATGCATCATCTACGAAAAATGGTAGCTTATAACATTGTTAGGATTATTTTCGAGCCCACGCGTGTTAAAGAGTGAAACGTAAAACATTTAGGAAATATACGCCAATCACAAGTGTTCCAGCGAACCCCGATATAGTGGCGCTCTGCGTTCCCTCGTCTCAGAGTCTCGTCTAACTGTCGTCGTAAGCGGCTCCAAGCGGTTCCAACGCAGTCGATCCGCACTTAAACGCAAATGTGTGAATCAGCCTATATACAGTTCCTATCAAACGATTCCAATTGGCTCGCCTTTGCGTCGCCCGACGCCGCCGCCGGGATGCATGGTGTTTATCGTAATGGACGTATCCTGGTTTTGTCTCGTCGTCAACGGGAGAACGTCTCGGACTCCGCGCGTGCTCGTTTGATCATTCCTTTCTCTTGTATCGCTTAGGGAGATATAGCCTTCCGAACACTTCGCTGCAGTGGGCATGGAAACAGGATGTTTTCGGTGCGCCCGCGTACTCGTTTAACCATGCATAGAATGCGCTCTATTAATGCATGGTACATTAGAGAGTTTAGTATAGGGTGTCCCAAGTCACCAGGCTCGATCTAAAATGGACCATAAAAATCGATGCCTGCAAGTAGCAATCTAAACTTTTCGTCAAAGGTGTATCTCACAGGTCGGTTTTTTTTCTTGTAAAATTAGAAATCGTAGCTCCGTTTTTGTAAAAAATAGGGCCAAGAAACTTGCCGTAGTCAGCGGCGGGCGACGACGCAGACGACCAAGTCGAGTTGCGGGGCGCGTTTGGCGCTCGTATTGATAGATGGCGCTACCTCTTTATCGAGACTGCTCGTGACCTCCGTGGTTTATTAAAATGAAAATAATCTTATTGTAATGTACCTTTGGTTTAAATGATAAATGCGGACAATAAATTCACAACTTAAAGTTAAAAAAAAAAAAACGCGTTTGCATATTGACGCGCTTTTGCTGCCGACGGATTTCGTCTGCGTGTCGTCTGCTATCAATACGCCCGCCAAACGCAGCCCGCAACTCGACTCGGTCGTCTGCGTCGACGTCCGCCATTGACCAGGGCAATTTTTTTTTTTTTTTTTTCAGAAAGAGAGCTACATTTTGTCATTTTACAAGAGAAAGCCGACCGGTGAAATTCACCTTTGACGAAAAGTTTAGATTGCTACGTGCAGGCGCCGACTTTTACAGTCCATTTTAAATCCAGCCTGTCGACTTGCGACACCCTTTAGATCGTTCCGATACCCCCGATAACGATATCCGATAACGATACGGTGCATGCACAAAGGCAGCGGCGGAGTATCGTTATCAGAGTCATCGGAACGATCCACTAAAACTCTCTATTCGCTTCCCTAGACGGAGCGCAAGGAGATCTCCACAACCTATATGGATGAAATGATCCTCGCGAATAACGAATAATATCTAAGCCTCACTTTAAACGACTGATCGGCATTTTAAAAGCGAGAGGGCGTTGCTTATTATCACGGCGTTCGTATACGTTCGCGACTGATTCCAGATAATTACCGTAAGTTAAATAAAAAAAAATTTTTTGCTCGTTTTTTTATACAACAATGCGACTCGTATATGGGGGTCTAAAACAAAAATATTTTGCAAAAAAAACTGTGTTGGTATTTTTTTAACTTTCATATTGTATGTATAAAGTTAACAAAGAGCGGTTATAATCGAAAAATTATTCAAATGGGCATTTGAAGAACTCCCGGCAGCCCAGAAGGGCACGAATTCAAGTGCGCGGTTGTTCAAACAGTGACGTCGTCCGCCATCACATTTATGTTAAGAAGTAGGCCCGGCCGTATCCTCTCCCTCGCACTCTTCTGTAGCTTCAATTTCCCACAAAAAAAAAAGAAAATTATTGAAAAAAAGAGGTTTTTGTTGTTGTTGTTTTTTTGCCGCTGCGAAAGAATGTTTATGTGAACATTCAAACGCATTTTTCTCTTTATGTAATTTTGGGGCATGTTCCCAGTTTGCGCACAAGAAGTTTGGTTCTTAAAATTGTCTCTCACAACCTAAATTCGGATGCATATGCAGGCTTTGTAGAATGCAACTATCAAGGTTTGGACAGAATGTAGATTTTCTGCATTTACTAAAAGCTTAAAAAACCTTCCTTAATTCTTTGAATATGGCGTTTTAGCGATTTCCAATTTCATTTTAAAATACAAGAGGTCTCGCACACGTAAGTTTTGTTGTTCATTGTACTCAGTAGTGAAAGGAGCGCGTTAGCTTATTTTACGACTCTTTATTCTAAGTGCGTTGCCATGTCCCACGCGTGTAAAGAAAAAAAATATTTTTTTTACGCATGCATTGCATTTAGATCACAAGAAAAGTTAAATCAATACTAACACCCGATTTATATATATATATATATATATATAAAATAAGATTAAGCACTACTAACTGTGAAAATTTCATTCAGTTACCATAAATAACACCAAAAATGCTTTCCCCTGGCGCATGTCAACTTGAATGCCTTTTATTTTTCTATGACTGCGCAAATTTGCTACGGGGGTTATATTTCTCGTTCGATTCGTTGACGAGAATAATGAAACTTGCGCTCACTTGCGCACATATTCCGATCATAACACACGTATGCTAGCTTTTCCGTGGAGTGTCGCCGCGCCGACCGTACATATATATAAGCAAAATTTATATGCCAACTTTTTTCTGGAAAAAAAGAAAAAGAAAACAAAAAAAAACAGTTCGTGATAGGTTGGTGCGACTTATGGACCGATACCCTAAATAAATTCCCGTATCAAGAATTTTTTTTTTTTTTTTAGCTTCTTTAACTTGAGAGTTAAAGAAGCTAAAAAGAGAGTTAAAAAGCATATAAAAACCTTGAGAGTTAAAAAGCATATTATCAAACGCAGAAAATGATTAGTTCCACTTTCGAAGGGAACGGTGCCCTCGGATTCGAAGTTGCCTCAACGCGCCGGAGCATCAACACTCGCAAGAGACGAGCAAAAAGTTAACAACGGCTGCGTTTAAATACAGCTACGGTGATGGAAACACGCCACGACAAACATGACGCATCGCCAGAATGGGAGGGAACGTCCGGCAGTGAGGAGGTAACCGAATAGGCCTAATGACCTAGGACGCCGACGTTTAGCAATCGCTAGGCCACACACACACACACACACACACACACACACACACACACACACACACACACACACACACACACACACACACACACACACACACACACACAAAAAAAAAAGAAAAAGAAAAGCAGGCGCGACGATTACACGTTTTTTGACTCTCCGAAGGGATGATTCGTCTCGGATTACCTTCCCGTCCGAAACAGTGTTCGGTTTCTATCCCGCCCACACGTCGGGCGGCCGGCGGTATTTCCGCTAAAGGCCCGTTCACACTCTTGCGACCGAGTAAGACCAAGAGAGACCAGACCGGTTTTTAAGCCTCTTGCGACTTCTTAGGGCCAGCTCCGGTGCAGCCGAACCCATGAACCGTCTCCATTTTATAACCTGACCGCGCTCTATGGCGCGAGGGTGGTGTGTAAGGCTGGCGAGCGCCATCACGTGGCGAAGAAAGACGGACGGACGCGATTGGTCCAACGAGCAGTCGCGGCTTCCACCGTGCTTTCAGCTAAAAGGGTGGGTTGAGCGTATAAAACTCGCAAGAGGGCTCTTGGAAGCTGCCGATCGAGTGGCGAGATTGCGTCGGAAGAAGGAAGCGATTCCATTCCACGGGCACGTCAGAGATGAGGTATGACGCGCCATCGGGCACGGCATCCGGGCTTGTTAGGCTACGGAAGAGGTTTTTCGGAACTTACACGATATGGGTGGCGTGTCTAGACCTCCCAGAGAGATGACGAGAATGATGTGTTGCCGTCTTTGCTTTCTCTGTGTTCATAACAACCGCGTGGGGGGAGCCAAGAGTTTCTCCCGAAGCCACTCCCTGAAATCACAATCATCTTCATGATCATCAGCTCGACAGCAGCCATCTTTCTGGTTGAACCGAGGATTGCAATACACGCAATTTTCACTAATATTGCTATTCTCGCAAAAAAAAAAAGAAAAAACTTTAGTTAGTAATTTTACTGATTTCGCCGACAGGTCAGTGGAAACTACGTGCTGGTTAGACAAGTCAGTCGTCGGTCTTGAACCACGAGATCACGCTCTCTGCGCATACTCGCGCGCAGAGAGCGGGATGATGCGATGAAAGGCAGGTGATTGATTGATTCGGAGAGCACGTAGCTTTCACCGCACTGCCACCTCGGCGGTGAACGGAGCATGGGCTGGCTGAAGGCAAACACTGCGCTCATAAATGAATGCAGGAAACCCACACGATGATTTTGCCGAACAGAAATAAACACCGCCGGGGCTGTGCTGACATACTTCCTCTGACAGCCAGTTTCCGTCCCGACTGTAAATGGATAATCGAAATACCGCCCTGTTCATTTCTTTTTCCACTACGCCCTCGTCTGATGCCTGATCCGAAAACATCCAGGGAGCTCAAACTAGCAAAGTTCGTGTAAAAGTACTGCACAAAACAAGTTATTATTACTAACATATGAAACAAAACAGAGGCGACCTAATAGACCTTGTCAGTACTCTAACAGAACCCGCTTCCTTCTCCCCAACTCCCACCGTTACCTATTAGATAACGAAGCCTTTACTGCTTGATTTGTTTCGTCACCCACCGAAGGTCGAAGCGATGCACCGGGTCAGTGTTTGGTCGGAACTCGTGTCCTCACACAAGTGTCAAATTTGTGCTCCGGTTGGCCTCTTGAAATTGACGTAACAAATCAAGAACTAAGGCCATGGTACTTAGCTGTTTCTCCCACACACCCACACGCACACAAAAAGCCAAAGCACAAAAAAAAAAGAGCCAGAACAAAAAAGAGCAGTCACATTCCAAACAAGGCAAAGCATTGTGTTTCAACAGTTCTGTGGTCGGAACTCGCTTGCTCTCGAGTTTCAGCCACAACTACCGTCATTGAGATATGAGATCCAACAACAGGTGCAAATGTACACGCAAACACAAATAAGGATTTTATATTTCTCAAGCGAGTGCTGGACATATATGCTAACTGACCACACCAGGGCGTGAATGTTCAACGAAATGCAGAGAGCGAAAAATAAATCGTCCGTTCATTTCATTTCTTGCCTCGCCAAAATTAAATCGCTACGATCGGCAGAAGAAGTCTAGCGAATGACGATCCCAACGTATTCTTTCGATAAACAAAAAAAAGGAAGAAAATAAATAAACGAGCACCTAAGAGGTCAATTAAGCCCATCATCCGAGATAAATGAGCAACACACCGAACCTCACTGTTACTGTGGGGGAAAAAAAAAGTGTACCGAAATATCGGATTAAAGGCATATATAATTGGGGCAAAAACACTCGCGTCCTACAAATCCTAACGCTCGTACCATTACAAAGCGATTTGTCCCCACAGAGAAACAAAGACAACAAATTGAGCAGTCCAGTATTAATCCACGTATACAGTCCCAGTGATAGCAGCGACACGTCACGGCGAAGTTGCTGGCTCAGTCGGCTTTGTTCTCACGAGCACGCACCTTACCCCCTGCGACAGAAGGCGAGACGCGCCAGCGTCGCCGCCAGCGCTAATTATTTCAGTGCCTCACAAGCGCGACGCTATCACCCGGCATACATGGGTAAATTACTTTCATAATGTAATTTAATTACAATTACAATTACTTTGCGTCAAAAGTAGTGTAACTACAATTACAATTACTAATACGTGAAAAGTAATTAATTACAAATTTCGTTTCACTTATTGACCTCAAAAGCATCTATTGATGCATTACATGAGGGGGGAATGACAAGAATGGGGGAGAAGTCGTGACTGATACATATATGAGAAACTTTGAAAAAAACAAACTTATTCACCAATGCAACAACAAAAACGCCAAAGTGTACAAAAGAGGAAAACGTGCAATGAATTGCACACACATTGTGGAACTCGAACAGTACAAACCAGGCACGTATCCAGGGGGGGGGGGGGGGCATGGGGCCCCCCCCCCCCCCCCCCCGAAATTTTCCATTTTGCTGGGACCTCCTTTCCCCCCTCCCCCTCATACAGCATTTTGTCATGGGCCTATCGCTGTAAAAACGGCGCCTATCGTCCTTCCAGACGGACGCAAGATTGATCGAGTATGATCATGATCGAGAGCGCATCATCAATGATCCGAGAACATCGCAGGACGCCGGGGCGCTCCTTAGCAGAGCGCGCCCGTGAGGCGAGGCGTCTCGCGCGGTGCGTGCCACGGGCAGTAGTGGGCGGTCTGTTCGACGACTGCTCGGCGGGGTGCGAGAGAGAGTCGCGGCGGCCTGGCTTCTGTCCAACGCCGTCGCCGCGCCCGTGCCTGCACGCACGCATACGCTCGAGCGTGACATGGGCGCGCGTGCACGCAACCGTCTGGACGAGTCCGGTTTTAGACGAGGACTTTGCAATGAACGAGGATAAAGGAAAGTAACATGAACGCCGCGTAAAGGACGAGGACAGAACAAAACATCTTTCCGGCGTTCATGTTGCTTTCCTTCATCCCCTTGACTTTACCAGCACGCTCTAATTTGCCAGGTCTTACAACGAGCTCTTCGTTTCCTCGAGTGAGGTGAGTGCAATCTGAGCCTGTTGTGCGGAGATGAATGGACCTTTTTCACATAACGACGGCACCAGGTGGTGGCTGCACGAACTAAAAATCGAGGAAGTGACCTACCTGCGCTACCAATCGATAATGGGAGCTACGCTACCAGTTTCTTCGCTCTCCGAGCAGCGGCGCGTGCCCAACGCGACTCTAAAGAGGGGGATCTGTGGCGTCCACCCAAACGTCATGTTTTTCTTTCCGTCCACTTTCTTTTTTTGTGTAACACAATTATATATATGTTGCAATTACGTGTTCTACTCGCTGATCCACAGCCTCCTTCCGAATTTCCTCGATTTCTAGTGCCGACTTCCACCGCTTGGCATCGAGTGCTCGCGCGTGCGCAGAACGGTTCTCGAAAAAGGTCCATTGGAAACGCTCGGCGACGTCAGATCGCCGAGCTCTGATTGGATGGATTAGTGGGTAGAGGCAAAGGCTAGCTGCCTTTGACTCACTGCCCCCCTCCAACCAGAGCGAACAGAGGCGTCGTCTGGTCCTCGCGTAAGGTCTGGTGTTCGAACGCCAGACGTCAGAGCTCGACGCTCTAAAGTCACCGCACGCGTCAGTTCAACTGAGGAAAAAAACTACCTATAATGAAATAATGCTGTAGGGATACAGCATTTGATGTATTAT
Source organism: Ixodes persulcatus (assembly GCA_013358835.2). Lineage (NCBI taxonomy): Eukaryota > Metazoa > Arthropoda > Arachnida > Ixodida > Ixodidae > Ixodes > Ixodes persulcatus. Next base: position 116,512 of record JABSTQ010011078.1, on the reverse strand, counting down.
AATGCTATAATGCACTTAAAGCCGCATTCAAGGGGTAATGGTTTAAATCTCTTTAGAAGACATTTAAACAGTCGTTTTCGGGGAGTTAACAAGAACAATTTTAGATGCGGAGCATCTCTTGCTTGGGTCTATGTCCCGCGGCGTCGGCGTTGTAGTCGGCACTCGAACTACGCACGCGCAACTCTCCTCCTTCCCTCTCTCCAACAGCTGCGCGTTACTCTCTCCGCTCTCTCTCTCTACCAGCTGCGTGCACTGCGCGTGCGTTCGCTTCTCCTCACACCGCGCGCGCACGCGCAACTCTCCTCCTCTAGTCTCCTCTCCTTCAAGTGTGAAAAAAAATAAACGGCGAGCGGCGAGCGTTCCAAGTTTCTCTGCCGCGAGCCGCGACGAAGGCTCGCGTAGGGGGTAACGCTAGGGCAGTCGGTGGCGCCATCTCTCGACGTCAGCACGCAACTGACTCTTTCCTCGGAACCAACACGATGCTCCGCATCACCCCATGGTTCCCCTCGGGAAGATGGTGTAATTTTTTTTTTATTAAGCTCCCCGATAAATTTAGCGGGAAAATTGACGTCACGATATTACGTGGCGTCACGACTTGACACAGTGACGTCATGCCACGGTGTCAAGTCGTGGTATACCGTGATGTCAATTTTCCCGCTAAACGTAGCGGGCAAATACACGGACGGAGAAAAATGTTTGGGATTAAGGGGCTTAATTTAAGCAGCACGTAGCGGTTGTTACGCGACGTTGCGTGTTAATAAACTGTGACATACAGCGGCTATGTAGACCAAGAAGCTTCATCGATACGCCACAAGAGCACGCAGACAAGTTTGAAGAATAGCGTTTCATGGGGGCATCGTTCGGCGACAGCGCGACATCGACTGTCCATTAAAACTCGCAAAAAAAACAAAAAAAACAGCCAGTTTATTGTGAACTTTGTGCAATCTCCTATTTATAGAGTCACAAAGGGGGAGGCGTTCATTTCTCCGAAAGTCGACCGACCGAACGTTTTTTTAGAGATCCCAGTTTGTCGATCTCTCAATGAAGCAGGGTCCAGGGTTCTTACAAAACAGACAGCAATCGGTCTTGTCGAACTCCATCGAAAAACAACACGGTGCCTACCCTCCGCGATGGCTCGGGTTATACACGATTTAGAACGAACGTCCTAGTGCTCTGCAACGTGCGGAGTTCATTTTCCTAAACTGTGGACAACTGTCAGCGAAATTTGTAGAAAACGGCGTGCACCGATCGCTCGACGAAACGGCGGCAATTCGCTAAAATGCTCCGCGACGAAACGACGCCCCATAAAAAAAAAAAAGGTATTTGAAGCATCGCGAACGTTTGCTGAGGTCCCATCGAGTCACGCTCGCCGTTCTTCGTCTCTCCTTCAAATAGTACCACCGACGCCGAGCCTTGCTCAATGCCCAAGCCGCGCCGATAACAACGAGCGCTCACCCACGCGCGCGCCCCTTTTATCGTCCCAGAAATACACGTTCAGGCATCGATGAAGGCTGCTCCGCATCGCGGCCCTCGCTCGCCCGACACAGCAGGAGTCCTCCAACTAGATAACGGCTTCGGGTAAAGATAGTCTGGGCCGACTGCTGCGTTCGAGGGATGAGACGACTCGGTGTTTCGCAGGAGGCGCGCGGCACAGTGCGAGTATTAAACAAATCTCTCTCTCTCTCTCTCTCTCTCAGGCTCACTCACTCACTCACTCGCTCGCTCGCACACTCACTCACTCGCTCGCTCGCACACTCACTCACTCACTCACTCACTCGCTCGCACACTCACTCACTCACTCACTCGCTCGCTCGCTCGCACACTCACTCACTCACTCACTCGCTCGCTCGCTCGCACACTCACTCACTCACTCGCTCGCACACTCACTCACTCACTCACTCACTCGCTCGCTCGCTCGCTCGCACACTCACTCACTCACTCGCTCGCTCGCACACTCACTCACTCACTCACTCACTCACTCGCTCGCTCGCTCGCACACTCACTCACTCACTCACTCACTCGCTCGCACACTCACTCACTCACTCACTCACTCACTCGCTCGCTCGCTCGCTCGCACACTCACTCACTCACTCACTCACTCACTCACTCACTCACTCACTCACTCACTCACTCACTCACTCACTCGCTCGCACACTCACTCACTCACTCACTCACTCGCTCACTCACTCACTCACTCACTCGCTCACTCACTCACTCACTCGCTCGCACACTCACTCACTCACTCGCTCGCGCGCACACTCACTCGCTCACTCACTCACTCACTCACTCGCTCGCACACTCACTCACTCACTCGCTCGCTCGCACACTCACTCGCTCGCACACTCACTCACACACACACACACACACACACACACACACACACACACACACACACACACACACACACACACACACACACACACACACACCAAAACAAATTCGTCTTTTTAAAGTAACTTGAAGGTCGCTCTAAATACGTATTACAGGGGATATGTGACGTAATGGTGACACCTAACATGACGTCGCAGTCTCTTCCGATGTCGCAGTCACTGGAAAGAACGATGACCAGAAAGTTTCCTCTCCTAAAACTCGCTACCGTTCCAGCACCGCGATTAGACACCAACGCGTCATGGACAGCGTGACGTCATCAGCGTGATGTCACCATCGGGGCTACGTCCCGGCAGCGGACGCGAACGCCCTATGAGCTGGCTTCATAAACGCTATGCACGAGCATGTATCATTGAAGTTGTCTCGTTGAGCCGTTGCTTGAAATGTCCCTTGTCGCTGTTGCGATGCCTGATGAGCTGGTCCAGGGCGTTCTTATCTTCTTGCAGTGGTGAGGTCAGGGACGTATCGACCATACAATAGTCGGGTGCATTTACAAAATATTTACGACACACGTCAAAGTACTCGTGGTTCTCGTAAGCTAGAAGGCCTCTGCCACATCTAAGTGTTTCCTCAGTTCTCTTACTTAAACCCAGCTTCTCAACTCCTCAACATCTCTCTCGATGTTACTCGCTCGGAATCTCTCTTCCGACTCTGCCACGCTTCTCTCTCAAAATGAGTCGCTCTCTGTGTTTCATATCCAAGCTTTCTCTCTCTCTCTCTCTCTAAAACACCGTGCGTTTCTTCTACGTCACCCTCTCTCCACTCTCGGGTGGCCGTTCTCGGAAGGCCACTACGTTCATAGTTGGCGAAAGACTCGCGTCGCCATTTTAAGATGGACAGGGCCACAACCACTTCCAGATGTCCGCGCAGATGTGCGTCACCCGACCGAACCGTCAGTGACCGCAGATCGGACGACAACATTCCTAACTTCGAAAAAGTCGCTTACACACTTATAATCCGAAGACACCTCCATCTTGACAAAGACAAACTTCTCAGTGGCCGAACGGCCCGGACACATAAACCGGCCGAGGCCTGCCTCCCGTCAAGCACCCCCAGACGGTCGGACCCAGAAAATCAGGTCTTTCCCCCTACCCTTGTCGGTCGGTTCCCGGAAGAGCCTAACCCGTTGTCTCTTTGTCAACTCCAAAGCAAATTTAAAGTACTAAAGCGTAAAAACAAGTCAGGAAAGCGCGGCGGCAACGTAAACCATCTGCCTGTTGTAAACGACAGAAAAGCGCTGTACGAACCAAAGATATGTGTCTCTTCCAGAGGCGGTTTGATTTCGCAAAGACGGCTGCTCTCTCCGTGCATGGTCAAGAGGTCGTACACGAATCTTCGAATTCAGACTGTGTTGTCGGTTGCCCGTTCAAGATCCCCAAGTGGTCTATTGCAGACCTGAGCTCACCACCGTACAAAGCTTTTCTCACGAACCTCCTCCCTCCATCCACATAAATGAATAAATCAGCTTATCTAGGGATAACCGAATTTTTGTTAATTGTGAGATGTCGCACAAAAAAATCTAAACCAGGTATATCCAAGTTCTCAATCGAGCCGAGGAGAAAGATAGCTGTTACAAATGTTGCTGGCACGGCATAGAGAAGGACCGGTGATAAATTTGTAACACGCGCGGGGATCCCAGTTTGACACGTATAATCAATTTCGGTTACACTGTGCTTATCCCGCATTAAACCTTCGTCAGATTGCTTGCACCCTGGGCGGAATTCGAACCCGCCACACCGGGGGGTATCCGTCAAGTCGGCGAAACATTCGAGCTCACTACTCGCTACTACGAAAGTGAACTTTTTAAAAATTTAAACTCAGTTTATTTTCGTCTATACATTTGTAAAGGCGACGGAGGCGCGGGCGAAAAGCCAACACATCTTGGCTGACGAGGCCCATCCCCGTTTCCTCGACAAAAACAAACAATAAAAAAAAACAGTTTGTAGACAACGTTTGGGGCAGATTACCTCCCTGTATGACATACAAAAACTGTTCGAAGCATAGATTCGCATGAAGCAGACATATATATGCTTTGAAGGTCCACAGGTCATTCTGTCATCGTGTCTCCAAGGGACGCCGTGTCTTTTGTATGGTGAATAAGCAATGTAACTGCAACTTTACAAAAAAAAAAAAAGTTGACATTAGGATGATCAATAGCAACTCACGCATACATACAGGCAGATTCCTCTCAAGAGTGAAAAAAAGGCGGCAGGAAGTCGGTCGACGGCTCTATCGCGCGAAGAAACCGACCTCTGCACCTCAGAGTCATCCGTTGCCGAAGAATCAGCCAACGCAGCCTCCCGTTATCGTATCGCATATACGCGGTGTGTTCCGTCGCCGCGGTGAGTGAGGGAAGCGTCTTCTTGCTCGCTCGGCGCGCTTTCCGTCCCCTCGAGTAAATGAGGTAACATTTCAGAAGGGGGCGAAATAGAGAGCCCTCCCCGCGTAAACCCGCGCATGCGCAGAGAAAAAACCTGCCCCCCCACCCCCTGCGCGCACCCGTACCTGGCTGAACTGGTTTCGGCGGGAATGATGACCGTCCTTCTCGGAGCTACGCACCTTTTTGCCTTACCACGGACCGCCGCGGTCGCTGCGAACCAACCCAGCCGATCCGGAGCTGGGAACGCATCACGTGACGAGGCGCCTCGCACGTCCCCGCACCCCTCCCGAATGCCAAGTGACACTCAAAGCAGCCTTGGACTGGCCTGGATAGAGTGACCAAATATGCGCGCGCATACGGTTACTCTGAAGCTAAACCCAGAAAGTAACTGTCTATGCTGGTTTGGATGGCCGTAGCGTCCCGTCCCTCCTCCTCCTCCTCCTCCTCCTCCTTCCTCCTCCTTCCTCCCTTCCCCCCCCCCCCCCCCCCCCCACGGTCGACTGCGAGGGGAAGACGGAGGAGAGCGTTGTTTCTGCCGATTGCGAGAGCGGAACGGAATGGCAACGTTCCAATATTGTCCCTTGGCAAAGATGAATTGAAATCATTTCCTTTTATTTTGTTGCCTTTTTACGAGAGTGTGCTTCCCTCTCCACGTGCCCGTAGGAGGTGTAGAGAGAGAGAGAGAGAGACTTCTCTGGAGGAGCGGGGTCAATGCCCGCGAAAAAATGGCAGGTACAGTCATGGACGGATCGGCCACTGGCCGGCCAGTTATTGGACGAAATATTCATCGCCCGGTGTAGGCGTTTATGTATTCAACGGGAAAAGCACATTTCTTTGTGAATTACGTTTCAGATTAATAAGACGCATTCCGGTCGTCAGAGAGGATTACTAAATTTAGTCGACTATCCAGGGACCTGGAAAACATGCAAACAAAATCTCGCTTGTGCACGTCGTCTTACACCACTATAACCCTACATCAGACTGCGCCCCGCCTCGGCGAACATGCGAATGGGTGCAACCAACATTCACGTCCACAAAGGTCAAATGTGTTGTATGGATCTTTCTAGCGCGGAAATAAGGTCGCCAGGAAACGAAGCGTCACACGCTGCTACCGCCTAATGTGCTGCCGAGTTGGGGCCATCGTTCCCCTCCAATAGTCCTCTCTTTGAGCGCCAGGGTGAGCAATTAATGTTTTGCCTAAAAACGCAAAGAAAAACTTGTAAAAATTTAAACAAAAACACGCTGTTTAGATAGGGCGAGTTGCCTCCCGATTTAAAGGGTTCAACCGTGCGCATTCACCTGCAGTGAGAGTAAGGTAATTGGGTTGTATGTATGCTTCGACAGCCAGAAGTTAGGCAGCTCCCATCAGCGCGTGGTGTCCCCACTGTAGATGAAAAATTTAGGCCAGTGCAGTACGACTGCCAGCGTTAGAACGCGCATCACGCAGTGCGCTCTGTTCACCTCTGAGACTGCAGCCAAAGCTACAAGCGCGAGCTAGCCGGCGCTCCATGGCTTCGAGACGAGCATTTCTAGCGCGAGTGCTCGTTCTGCGGAAGAACGCTTCAAAGCAGCGACCTCGAGCTCTCGTGCTTGTCGCATTGCCTGCAGTCTCAGCTCAAGGGTGGAAGGTGTATAGTGTGATACACGACCGCACGCCGGTACAACGCTCATCCATGGATCGAAACGGGCACGGGTGGGGATTGAACCCGGGATCCCAGGGTTCCGCAGCGCGAGTTTTCGCCCCACGTGCTGCGGTGCGCTTTCGGCCCCCGATCCCCCAAAATGGCGGCCTTCCACGGCACACCTCGCTGGCAAACAGCCCCTGGAACGACGCAGGAGGAAGAAATGGTCCACCCCGACTCCGACACGGTCAAATGAGAAGGCAACAATGGTGCGAGCTAAAGCCGGAAAGAGTTCCGTTCCCACCGGCTCTCACGAGGAGACTGCTCATTTGGAAAACACGGAAGGCATCGCACGAAATATTATTAATCACACGTGCCGCGTACGGGCCGGGCTAGGTCTCATGGTGATTAAGAAATTGGCGAAGGAGCGAGAAATTTGAAAATTGCAATTGACTAGCGTATTTTATTTCCAACAATCAAATGATCGTTCACTTCTTGTTAAAAGGACTGATCATATTTGAAGCGAAGGCGCAGTCCTAAATAGAGACTGCTTTTTTTTTATTATAGGATATAATTAGTGCACATAGAACTATTCGAGAAATACAATATTATTTTTAACGCGCTTGAAATTAAAATAAAAAAGCTCGCTATAAAACCTTGTCCCGTTGCTTTGAGGTATGTCTGGAAACTACTGTTTCCTAACCGAATGGTAACTAATAGCATAATACCATTATGCTACGAAAGAATTCGTCCCAGGACATGTTCTTCTCTCACTATTACACTGAACGAGACATATAAATAAAACACCCCGATCCACTATATATGACCGCTCTGAGTAAGAACTGAAGAAATTAAAAATAATGTCACTAACTAGCAAAAAAAAAATGTAATTGCACTTTTTTGTTTTGTAACGAAACGCCTCAAGAACCGAGAGCAGATGCAACAAGACAAGAGCGGTAACGATACAAAGCGAATCGAATGGCGAAAATCCTTTGGTATAAAACGCGTACAACACCGAAAAAGCTATACTTGGAGATACAATCAACTACGCGGGCGCTCCAAGATCACGTGCCTTGCGTACGACGCGGAAAATGAATTACTCCGAACCGAGCCCCTGGGAGTCCGGTTTAATTCACCTCTCTCGCCGAGTTCGCAATCACGGCACAGCGCTTTTCCATCCCCGCGGAGGTTAGGGCGACCCTTTTTTTTTTTTTTTTCTCACGCCATTGGAGGAAGAGCTTGAAAAACAAAACAAAATACATTGCCGAAATACCCGGTATCAAACGTGTCACAGCACGGCATGCTGTTAAATTGTGGGAAGTGTTCTCATAATTCAACATTATAAAACACGTTACTTCACATTGGTACGTCGCATTCAATCAGGCCGGTAGTTACCACGTGAGAAAACGGACATTTTCTTTTTAAATATCATAACCGTATTTCCATTCGACGTCGATAAAAAAAATGCCGATCAAACTAATATATTTGTTTCACTTAGAAGTGTGATCACAGCCGATCCGATGGAGCCGATCAAGCAGCGGTCTTTCTGGACGTGCTATCACCCGCTAAACCCAACACGAAAAAAGAAAACCCCGTAGAACCACGGCGCATTCACTGTGAGTGATTGGTTCATTCGGTGATAGCAAACGCACGACGACAATGGGCGACGTGACGTTGCACTTTTGGTGCCGTGTGATCCGATCGTATAGTCAAATCGAAAATGGGTAGTTTTAAGGGGTGTCCAAACAGGACACTACAAAACGCACGACTCCGACAAATCGTGAAAATTGAAGCGGACGCCTCACGCTTCAGTTTTCACGATTTGTCGGAGTCGTGCGTTTTGTAGTGTCCTGTTTGGACACCCCTTTAGGGAACGGTTTTCGCACATCCGATACGGTACAATGGGCGATACAAACTGCGCATGCGCTACCGCAGAAGGCTCGCGCATGCGCAGTGCGTTCCGGACTCGCGCATCGTACCGTATCGGCTGTGCAAACACGGTTCCCCAAAACTCTCCGATATAAGTGTTGTAGTAAGCGTCCCTATTCGAACTTCACGCGGTCCTGTACAGCTAATAGGCGCCTCGCACCGGATGTCTTCCGTTCAAAGAAAGAGAAAACCTCGGAGTTGTATTTATCCCCTGGACCTTCCATCACCGCGTCCTGACCGACTCCCGACCACGAAGGGGATTCTGGAAACGCCCACGTTATCTTTACGGGAACAAATAGAGCGTCTCGAAACCCCGCGTGGAGATGAGTCACGAAAAAAAAAAAAAGTGTGTGTGCGCTGCGTGACCTTGCAGGTTAGTAGAGCACGCACGAACGTAGGCTCCACCCGAATACGAAACGTGCGGGGGAAACCGTCAATGACCTAATTACGACAACACGAAGACTTGCCCGAACCGGAAAAAACAAACAAAAAAATATATGTACATATATTTAAAAAAATGTTTAAAATTGAAAATCGTGGCGGAAACGGAGACAGAAAGCAACCCTGGGACACGAAAGTCCTCGATATTCACGACGCAACCCACGTAACATCGTTATCACGAAGGAGCTATACTCTGACCTAATTGCTACACCAGGAACTTAAAAGGGACGTGCAACATTTTTGAGTTGGAACGTTTGTCGCTTTAGGCAAGTTTACTGGCACTAACTATAGTTGATTGCAAGCTAAGAAAAAACCGGAAATGCCTCTCAGAGGAAAATGTATTCCTACGCCGAGAAACGCCAGCCAATCGTTTTCATGACGTCACGATTCCGTGGACCAATCGCGATCCTTTTGGAAAAAAAAGCTCAACATGGCTGCTGGCCTTAGCAACGCGACGCTAGTTTCTCGTGACAATTATTCTGCTTTTTTGCACCGTGTTTTACGTGCCCGAGGTTACGCCACGAAATCTTAATGGTATCGGCTTGCGTTTGCAGCAGTTTTTGCGCGACAACGTGAGAATCCAGCGACGCTATCGCCAACGAAAATTTCGAAGCGGGCGCGAGGCTTAGCACTGCTGAGAGGTGAGAAGCTACGCCGGACGTCGTCTGCTTCGTTGGATTTCTGTCGCCTCTGCCCCACGTTGCTACTCAACATAGCACCGGCACCGCTGCTTCAATTCGCTGTGGTTTCCGCGGGTGAGCTGAGATTGCCGTGCACCTCAGTGGGATCCATGACGGAAGACAAAGAGAGCGGGGCGTAGGGTGCCTACATGTCTGTCTGTCTCAGGGTGAAGACATCCATTGTTGCACTGAATGTTCAGCGCGTGACGCTCTCGCGCACTCGTTGCGTGACCTGGGCCGGTTTGCTCATCTTGCGGCCGCGGCTGCGGCTGCGGCCAAGAGGGATTTTTCTGTCACGTGACCAGCTCCACGGGGACAAGGAAGTACCTAGCGTCCCTGCCTAATGGCGGAGAAATCCGTATCGCTTCGAGCACAAAAACCTAATTCCGCTCGCAGAAACGGACTGCAGGAACTTTCAACTGGAGTCCAATTGACCGCCCCTTTATACTGTAGGAGCGGTAGGTAAAGTTACGGCCAGGGAGGGTAAACATGAGCCAAAATAGAAAAAAAAACCACGCGAGATAAAAGCGGTGGCAGTATATTTATATATCTCCGCCAGCGCCGGCGGCTCGCGCCTTCTGTTGTGGTCTTCAAGAACATCTCTATATTTGTGGGTCAGAGCTTGCTGGCACGCTCCGAGGACGATGAATGGAAAGAAATCATAGCAAATATCAGTCGTTCACCAAACATCATATAATTTTTTTTAATGAAAATATAAAGAGTTGTATACGTAGTCACGGACTTAACGACAGAACCGCGGCGAGAAAGGTAGATGTAGTTTCTGCTAAAATCTTGCACACTTCGTACTGAGCTGCAACATTTGCTCTCTAAAGATGTTTACCACAAACGTCCGGAGAGCGAAGAATGTTAAGACATAGTTTACGTGATGTTTTTTTCGCTTTGATGATTTGTATATAATGTACTATACTGTTTTCGTGTATATAAGCATGTAAATAAAGAGTTTCAAAAAGAAAAAAAAAAACTCTCTGCTGTGGTCGAGAGGTTAGAGCGTCGGTACTTCGCGTCGCGGCGTGAAAGTTGCGGGTTCAAATCGCGCTAGCAACTTTTTTTTTGTGTATTTTGCTCGTGTCTCACTTTTAATTGTGATCTGTTTTTACGAATCATCCACTTGCACTACTGCGCCTTACTCTATTTTTACTGTTTGTCCCGCCTGTTCAATTGAAACACCGGGAAGAAAAAAAAATAAAAATCAAGGCAAGTTAACGCACTAATCCAATCGTTTCATAATGTTCATTAAAAGAAAACCAAGGTAACAACATCGGTATGGCTTTCACACAAACGGAGCCGAAACAAGCATACTTTCCCCAGCAACTGCAATTTTATGTTTTTAAATATGCAACGCTCTTGCTACGACTCCTTTCAATAACAGGAAAAGCCTATTTAGTACTAATAAAAACTGCAGTTGTATCAATTAAAAAAAAAAAAAAACTTCCACAAAATAAGCAAAAAGAAAAAAAGACTAGCAGCTCTGGATGCATTGATTGAGCAAAATCCTACAGGCAAGGCAGCAAGTCAAACGTCTGAGAAAGTAGTAAAACCGAAATAAAAGAGATCACACTTTTACTTGCATGGAATGTGATAAAAGGTATATTTTTACTCTTTACTTTTTGCTGTGGCAATCGTTTTGTAATATTAACACATTACTTGTTGAATTTTAGTTTGAATAGCAGACGATCACAACCGAATTCAAAAATAAATCAGGCGTTGACATCGCAAACCATCTCTCTAACGCAAACACCTAAAAAGAATTTGGATCAACAAATGGAATTAATTAGAGCAGTTCGAAAACGGAAACGACAAATTCTAGAGGAATTCAACAGCACAATTACCTGGCGAATGAAGAGACGCGCATGGAAAGATATTGTCAGCTTTCCGCGGCGTGTATACGGCAGATGCAGGAGGCGTGGCGGAAATTGGTAAAGAAAGTCAGACATGTATGCGCTCTGCCGAGGCCATGAACAACGAACTGGTGAGTCAGAACTACCCGCCCAATGATTTTATAGAGCTCATAGGGCCTTGTCTACAATCTTAGTGAGAGTGCAGTCAAATACAAAAAAAAAAAGAAAGAGAACGTTTCTGGCGCGATTTGAACCCTGGCCTTTCACGCCGCGACGTAAAGTACCGGCGCTTTAACCTCTCGACAACAGCAAAAAGCGGAATCCGCCGGTGCTGGCGCCAGTATATAAATATAATGCCACCGCTTTTATCTCGCGTGTTTTTTAAATTTATTTTGGCTCATATTTAGCCTCCTTGGCCGTAACTTTACCTGCCGCTCCTACAGTAAAGGGCGATCAATTGGACTCCAGTTGAAAGTCCCTACAGTCAGTTTCTGCGAGCGAAATTAGGTTTTCGTGCTCGAAGCGATACGGATTTCTCCGCCATTAGGCAGGGACGCTAGGTACTTCCTTGTCCCCATGGAGCTGGTCATGTGACTGCAAAATCCCTCTTGGCCGCAGCCGCAGCCGCGGCCGCAAGGTGAGCAAACCGGCCCTGGGCGCTAAAATGGCATCTATGCATTAGCCAAAGCTACGCGCTCGAGCTGATTGACACCGGATTGCGCGTACTTCAAAATGCATAAAAAAAACGATTGGGCGTAAAAATGGCTGAGATGTCACCACTCAAGCAAAAGCGCGCGTTTGTATGAAGGCACTCTAGCGGGGCGCGGTGGTGGTGTCGATGACTTGGGAGGGTGCCGATTTGTCAAAACCCGAAAAGTATAATTATTCTTGTTTTCTATTCATCCAACAAAATAAAGGCACACATTTCGTGCGCAAAGCCCACAAAACTAAGTAAATCACTAAATATTTATTATTTGCAGGAACTATAAGCGCTTTGTTATTTATAATTTTGGCGAGAGAAAGGTTGGTTTTGTTTTCGCCGCTTTCCCTCAATCGAAGGCGCTGGAAGACGGTATGTTAGACAGTATCTTGGACAGAAAATGAATTGGGAAGACGGTACATTGGACATGACTTTCTTTACTAAACAGCGATTTCGTTGACAAAAACGTATTCTAACTTATTTAAACGTCCTGAATGAATTAAATAAATATTGTAGTAGTTTAAGACACGTTTACTGGAGGAAGAAAAAGCAACGTTGCTAGCGAACTACTTTCTCGACGGCGGAGGCACTTCAGATGGGCGCAATGCGCTTGTGGGTGGAGCTAAAAGATTGTTCTTAGGTTGCATCCGACTATAGTCTGACCCAAGTGTGTATTGGCGGCGAGATGTTTTGGTGGCGCCCTCCTATGGTTACCTTTCGTGACGTCATTACCTTGTGAACAACAACTTCGATGGTGTTTGTAGTTAGCACGGTGGAAGCTTGAAATCATTGCGCTCTGAAACCAACAGTACCAACACGGTCAAAATTGAAGTTCTTACATCACTCTTATTTCCGTCGATGGAAAATCCTTTGCTGACGTTAGTCAGCATTCGGCCAATCGTGGAAGGCCGATCACAGCGACGCTTTCGATCGCGCACGTCGCCAATCGCCTGCGCCTTACGCCAAGGAACCAGGAGCCAGAGCCGTTTATAGACCCCTTTCGAAATACTGCCCTCTGTTGACAGCTGTGGAATCCCTGCACAATGGCGGACTAAAGCCGCAACGTCACGGCACACTTTATGCGTTTGGTTGAAGCAGAAGAAAAAACAGACCCACAGAAAAAAGCGATGAGCGCAGTGACGTTGCACTTTCGACGCTGTTTGATTGGCTCGTCGACTCCTAGCACTGACTGCGCTCTGACATTCGATATCTTATGGAATTACTTGCACGTGTCACGATGTGTGTTGTTCCGCCATTGTGCAGGGGTTCCGACCTTCTAATAATCGGCACGGGAATTTCGAAAGGGGTTTATTGAGAGAGTTTGGCCATACATTGGTTTGAATAGGCGAGCATCTCGGGGCCAACCACAGACCGCGAAACAGCCCCTAGCGGTGGTCGTGTGCTCTAAATTTGTGACACGACTATACTTCGTTTCACCTTATGTGCAAGCGAAGGCAAAACTGGAAGCGCGAGCACGGAAGCTCCGTGCGTTCAGGCTTTGCTCGAGCGCGCGAGCTGGGGAGAAATGCAAAAAGCGCTGGTCTCGCGCTTCTAGCTTTGGCTTCGCTCGCAGATAAAGTGAAACGAAGTATAATTTGAGCCGTGCCGAGCGGAACTCCGCGTCTCAAGACGCTCGCGCACCCCACCCTTTGCACTGCTTTCTTTCAGCCAGTCTCAGGACGCTGTTCTAGCAGTGCAGACAAAGGCATGGGCACGAGCGCGTGGCTTTGGAAAGTGCCTCCTATGCACGAGGTCTCGTACAAACAAAAGCGTTTCGCTGAGCTAGGCTCACGCGCCTGTGCCTTTGTCTTCACTGCAGACATTTGTGAGATGGAGTAGAGGTCTCCTGATTGGTCGACGCTGTGTCACAAATTTAGTTTACGCTCTAAGCGTGGGGGGAATATTCGGCGCTGGCGGCGGCCTTTGCTCCGCCTATTGTCCAAACTCTCCTAATATATGGCTCTGCCAGGAGCTTCTTTGTAGCGGGTATTTTAAAGAATAAAAGGGGACTTTTTCTTTCAGTCTCTCCTTCGCAAAGCTCGATGACGTAGTCGGGGGGTCGCGGTGCCGATGTTGTCACGGGGATTACCCCACGGTGATGATATTAAGATATGGCCCATCGATTGCACTGGGTAAGCCCTCGAATTGGGCTCGTGGCAACCAATTCCTCGACGAACGCTCAGGTAGCCCTCGAATTGGGTTCGTGACAATCAATTCCTCGACGAACGCTCAGGTAGCCCTCGAATTGGGTTCGTGACAATCAATTCCTCGACAAACGCTCAGGTAGCCCTCGAATTTGGCTCGTGACAACCAATTCCTCGACGAACGCTCAGGTAGCCCTCGAATTTGGCTCGTGACAACCAATTCCTCAACGAACGCTCAGGTATTGTAGCCCTCGAATTTGGCTCGTGACAACCAATTCCTCGACGAACGCTCAGGTAGCCCTCGAATTGGGTTCGTGACAATCAATTCCTCGACGAACGCTCAGGTAGCCCTCGAATTTGGCTCGTGACAACCAATTCCTCGACGAACGCTCAGGTAGCCCTCGAATTGGGTTCGTGACAATCAATTCCTCGACGAATGCTCAGGTAGCCCTCGAATTGGGCTCGTGGCAACCAATTCCTCGACGAACGCTCAGGTAGCCCTCGAATTTGGGTCGTGACAATCAATTCCTCGACGAATGCTCAGGTAGCCCTCGAATTGGGCTCGTGGACAACCAATTCCTCGACGAACGCTCAGGTAGCCTCGAATTGGGGTTGACAACTCAATTCCTCGACGAATGCTCAGGTAGCCCTCGATTGGGCTCGTGACAACCAATTCCTCGACGAACGCTCAGGTAGCCCTCGAATTGGGGTCGTGACAATCAATTCTCGACGAATGCTCAGGTAGCCCTCGAATTGGGTTCGTGACAATCAATTCCTCGACGAATGCTCAGGTAGCCCTCGAATTGGGCTCGTGACAACCAATTCCTCGACGAACGCTCAGGTAGCCCTCGAATTGGGTTCGTGACAATCAATTCCTCGACGAACGCTCAGGTAGCCCTCGAATTGGGCTCGTGGCAACCAATTCCTCGACGAACGCTCAGGTAGCCCTCGAATTGGGTTCGTGACAATCAATTCCTCGACGAACGCTCAAGTAGCCCTCGAATTGGGCTCGTGACAATCAATTCCTCGACGAACGCTCAGGTAGTGACTCGTGACCAATCCCTGCAATGACGGGAATAGCCGAACCAGACCTACCTATGTCTAGGAGTCGGGACGAGTCACGTGCCTCGTCAACTCCAGCGTGTGGCTATGGACTAGAGCCACCAAATGAGCTGCGCTTAGAGTACCGGCGCTCCGTTCCCCGGGACTTGCAGTAGACCGTTTTTCTCCTCCGCTACGGTATCCGTGAAGAAAACGCCGCAGCTGCGCATGCGCGCCGCCAGCCTTATCTGCATTGTTCAAGGTCTTGTGGCGGATTACGGAGCGCTATCCGGGTGCTTAGGGGGCTGCGGAAACGGTCTACTACAGGGGTACACAACTAAAAAATTAGGCGGGCCAAAATTACGTTTATTAGGGAGTTTTCGTAGATCGTTTTCGCTGTCCAGCAACGCTCTCCGCAACCAGCTACGCTAGCCGGAACTCTACAGTCAAGGCCATCGGCGCGCCGGCGCATGTAGCGGCTGCTTCGTTGCGGAGGGCTTAGCGGAGGGGGAAACGCGGTCTACGAAAACTCCCTATTGAAAACAGTGCGGGGCCGCACTTAGTGCGAGGTGCTGCATATTTTGGCTGCGGTCAGGCTTCCGATATCAGGTGTCATCGCACTCGTTGCCGTCTTCAGCACATCTCGCAATGCCATGTTCGTCATGGCAGATCGAAGGCGGTTCTTGTTGAGAGTCATCAGTGTGAAGGTCTGCTCAAAGTGACGACAGTCTCAAGGCGTGGTCCACCGGGTTTCCGTACTTTTTCTTGTCTATGTTTTTGTAGAACTCATGCAGGTCAGATTCAGCAGTGGTGGATAATGGAGGTCCATGAACTCCGGTTGCATCGTCGGATCGGAGTCCTCCGATCCGACGATGCAGCCCTTTAACTATTCCAAGAGGAAGGGAGAGGGTTGATAGCCTCGGTGGTGAAAGGGAAGGGGATCTATGGAGAGAGGGCAAGAAGTTTTTGCGTTCCGTGTACAGACATGTTGAGACAGAACCACACCATGGACTCGCTGCACACGCTGTTTTATTGTTGTCAGTGAGATTAGTGAAGGGGGAAAATTTGAACTGAAAAAACGTAGTTCCTTCACCGAAAACTGACAAAAGTAGGTCAAAGGGTTTCACTGCTGCTTGCCAAGCGGAGTGGGCGCTCGGTAGATTGAATGGCATAGTAAGCAACTTTCTGCGCTCAGCCGGGCCGCGGGCCGCTAGAAAAGCGCGCGCAGGCCGCATGCGGCCCGCGGGCCGTATGTTGTGCACCCCTGGTCTACTACAATTCCCCACTGTTGTGGGCGCCGCCATTTTGGTTCCTATGCAGAGCAGACGCAACTGCCAATCGTCGTGATTCAAAAGTGCCACTTTCTCAGCATTAGATTCGGTGTTAGGAAGCTCATGTAATACCGCTTTGCTTTGTCGCGAACTGTTTAAACATTTGCGGGGGACGGAAGAGCGTTTCCTGAGATTTCAGATAAAGCTTCAGATGACTTGCAACAGTGATTTTAAGCCACATTATGGCCAAGCGTCGTTACTCTGAAGCGTAGCTTATTTAGTGGCACTAGCTATGACGAACATCGGCGGCAGATAATCATCACCAGATAACGTGGCCGCTTGTTCTGTCTGCAGGGGTTTCCCCAGGAATTGAAATCAGGGGGGGTGTCTAAATTTTTTTTTTTTTTTTAGGGGGGGGGGGGGGGCGGAGGGTTAAAGGGGGGGGGGGGGGGGGCATTGCGAATATAGGAATCGTTGTAAATTAAGGGGGTGCCTTCGGAAAAACGAGGGGGGTCTAAACCCCCCCTAGGGGGGGTCTGGGGAAATCCCTGTCTGTCTGCGAATTGAGGGGGTGGGTGAGCGCGACTGTTATTGCCCGGAGAGAGACTATAGCGGTCGTTTCGTAGTTTATGAACGTCATTAACAAGCGGTATTTGCTGTAAAGTCACGGCTGAAAGTGCTGCGATCGTTGAACCGCTCCTCTGAACGCATTCCTATCGCATTATTAAAACCGAGTAAACTTTCTTCGTGGTGAGTGCAGCCGCCCGTTTGGGTGTGGCTGCCGGCGGCGCGCTGCACCTCGGCGTTTTTATCTCTCTCACATCCTCGAAACTGCCGCTTTCAGCAGATAGTAAATCACGCGAGTGCCCGCAAATAGGCCGAAGCCGGCGGCACGGTCATGCCATATACATGTCATCGTTGACGGGTATATACCTGTATCGGGGCGCGAACTTTGTAACGTCGGTGTAGTGTTTCTCCGGCGCGGTTGGTCATTCGTCAAAGTGACGAGTATATATATAGCCATACCTAAACACCTTAACAGCGCTTATATATCGCAAACATGGCAGCCAGCACAAGGCAATTATTGGGATGGCCTATGGACAGCAATGAATAAGACAAAAAAAAAAAAAAAAACTTAACGGGACCAAGAGGATTTTTACCACCGAATCACGGGTGTTAAAATGTTTTTTTTTTTTTTTTATTTTAACGTTACTCTCCAATCATAAAATGGTGTCCATCCGTCAGTGCATTTCCCACCAAATTTAGCGGGGAAATTGATGTCACGTGACCTATACAAGAGTTCAGTTTCCCCGTTAAATTCAGCGGAAAAATTGATGTCGCGTGACCTGACCGCTCGGAAAAATTGAAGTCAAACGCGACCTACACACATATTCGGTTTCCCTCCTAAACACGACAGGAAACTTTACGTCACATGAACTAATTCGGTTTCCCCGCTATAGACCTTTCCAAAAAGCGCCTTCTGCGCGCTGCCATCTTTGTCTGCTGAGCTGTGGAACGCCTTCTGAGTATGCGCTGTTGGTCTGCTGTGCGGTATATCGGATGCTGCGCATGCGTCCACAGCTCAGTGACTCAGCATTTTCCGCCCGGGTGCTTCGTTCGAGACTGCCGCTGGAAAGGTCTATATTTGGCGGAGAAATTGATGTCACGTGACCTGACGTCACTTGACTTTGTGTGGACCGAGTAAATAAACGACCAATTGTCAGGATTCAAAAAAAAAAAAAAAAAAAAAAAAAAAAACTTCAGTGGTTTCTATCGCGGTCTCGTGGACGAAGCCCGAACTTCGCAAACACGCCCTCACGCTACTGCTTCATTTGTCTCACAATTTTTGTATATAGTTTTCCAGCTCAATTGGCGAGAAAATTGATGCAACATGACCCGACGTGTACAAGTCTGTAAATGAACTAAACAAATTAAAAAAAAAATCGTTTTTATTTAAATTGTTTTTTTTTTTTGCTCGAGTAATGGTCGCACTTCTCACGAACAAAGCCCTTGTGTCTACTTTCCTGCATGGCACACATACAGCCAATCATCGCGTTGTGCATAGAAAGAAGAAATGAAAAAAAAAAAACGCAGCAAATAGAAACGTCAAAAACACAATTCTCCGTGAAGAAAAAAAAAAGTGATTTGAGCACAAGATAGAAATTTTGCGTAAAAACGTTATCTTCTTTTTCTTTTTTCTGTCGATTGCGGTGATTTGATATCCTCGTGCGCCCCGGGAAAGCAGAGCCACAGGCCTTGTTTATAAGAAGTGCGACTATTACTCGAGCAAATGGTACGGCATTTCACGCATTATGGGACTTCCAAAGTAAATGTTACTGCCAATTTTATTTTTTATACTATATATCGAAAAAAAAAAAAAAGGTTGAATGTATGAGTTGATATTTCCCCGGAAGTCTTCACTGTGTCAGAGAGCAATGAGAGATGCCCCGTGGACGAAAAGTGCCACGAGCCGCAGTCAAACTGTTCCTCCATCGTGCAAGAGTTGCGGCGTTCGCTGCACACGACAGATCCCATGAACGAACATGCTTCCAGAGTGTTCAAAGCATGCCCGATTCCTACATATCCGAACATGTCTGCCGACCGACGTTATACGACAAACGTCGCAGGACAGTCGTACAAGAAAGTACGCCCCCAGAGAGTGGCCGCAGGTTGTCTTTTATGTGGCGCATTAACATGGTGACCCGCAATCTCAAAAAAAAAAAAAAAAAAAAAAAACACGATTGATTGAGTTTGGTTTTTGTGCACGCGTACACACAAATTTGCAACGTGCGTTGCTGCCGGAGGCAACGACCACTGTACTTCAATGAAACATGGGACGTGAATATTTGCATAAGACGACGAAAAAATGGTCGAGAGTAGCACCACGTAAATGTTGGGGCAAGACGTGCCGTCCAAACAGATCCAGACTTGTCTAGCGAGCCTCGGCGTAAACGATCGCATCTGTGCACGTGCGCTCGCAGGAAATCAGTGAAGACCGAAAGTGCCACGACTAATCCAAAACCGGACGGCCTTCGAAGTCCCAAGGTCAGGGAGTATTTGTGAACCGAAATCCTCCCAGACCCTTTCCGCTCTTGAGAGGGAAAATGATAGACCTTCGGACGTTGGTCATGGTGATCTTAGGATGCTTTTTTTGTTTTTTTCGAGGGGGCCAACTCCCCCCACGTGCACCATGCTTGATGGATAAAGCCCCACCGGTGTGAAGTCTGAGATATCACGGGAGCGGCAGAGCCCACATCTCGCGGGCTTTCTCTCAAAAACGAAGCAAAACAGAAGAGTCAAGCGGTTCTCGATCACAGTTCCTAAAATAAACAGCTTTACTGTAGACAAGTTATTTCATCACAACACGCAGGATCGTAAGATACAACATGTTACATAAAAAAAAAAAAAAGCAAGGAGACAGGTGCAGGTCTTAAAAATAATAGACGAGGTATTGGCGAAAAAAAGCGATTTCTCTAACAGAAGTGAAATTGTGCAAAATTGAAAAATCGCGTAGACACCTTTCGCGGAACCTGTCACTTCGTTTCTCCACATGCGACGTGTAAAACCACAAAAAGGGGGTCGCGTGCTACATGCTATACCACTGCTTTATCTAGAATTCCAGGTCATTTGCTTCCCTCATTATGGCAATTAAAATCCGTGCGAGCTACGTACGCAGCTGCATCGCGTTCATCAAACCCGTACCGCGCGACATATTCAAGTTGAGCGGCATGGGCGTACCAACCGGGGGGCAACGCTTGCCCCCCCCCCCCTCCCCCTCCAGTTCTCAGAGAGGGGGGGGGGGCAAGGAATGTGTTTTGCCCCCCCCCCCAGTTCTCAGAGAGGGGGGGGGGGGGCAAGGAATGTGTTTTGCCCCCCCCCCCCCCTGAAACAGCCGCCACTGGGCAGGGCAAATACTGTCCGCCGGCGCCCAAGAGATACCAAGGGCACCACCCCCCGACCCGGGGGGGGGGGGGGGTTTGCCCCCCCCCCACTCAAAGACAAGTTGGTACGCCACTGTTGAGCGGTGACTCCACGCGGCCGCTCCCACTTATATAACTTCGCCGGCGGCGTGTGTCAACATATCCAGTGGAAACACCGAACAGGCGATCCCGACGTACGCGATAAGGCATCGATTTTTGAGGGTCACTCACAGGTTGCCGTCTCGATTGCTGATGATCTCCACGGTGTATCCGAAGTGGCTCTGGTCGTTTCCCTTGAATATGACCGGGAACGACGTATCCAGGTTACCCGACGCCGCGACGTCAATCCAGCACGTGAACACGGCGACCCAGCACACAATCATCGCGAAGCTCCCGTTGACCAGCGGCGGCGGTGGTGGTGACCTGTTTCGGTTTCGCCGTCCGTTTCGATGAGCAGCGGGCTCCATCGTAGTATCTGCCGCACGCGAAATCCTCGCAGATGCCTTCCTCGTTACTACAATCACGAAATCAGTGTAGAGCGCACATCGGTGGCGGAGCCGCTCAAAAGAAAACACACAACTCGGCGATCTACCAGAATGCGCCGTGCGAACCGAACACACACACACTCTCCGCCACAAATCCACTCGTAGGAATGAGCAACTCGTGGATTACAAGTTGGTGTGTTGGGGGGAGGAGAGAAATAGACGGAGGGGAAGGAGAAAAAACAAAAACTGACGTCACCCGTCGTTGAAGGTGCGCGCCGCTGCGTGAGCGGCCAATGGGAGCGGAAGCGCGTACGTGACGTCAGGCTACGTCGCTTATGCTCCCAGTCGCTTGTTGTTGTTATGGCGCTGCAGGCGCCAGCGATGAGTAACGCGCGGTGTCGTCATCATCGCGTCGCGAGCGACCGGCGCCTTGCCACAGCGGGGACTCGGATGGCAGCAGTTTGTTTCGGTTTCGCTTTGTGGAGTGGAAAAAAAAGAAAAAAGAAGTATGCCGGATTCGGAGGGGGATGTTGGGTTTGTCACAGACATTTTTTTCTCAGCGACGGCGCCTACGCGCTCCTTCCGGACCGGACGGTCGTTCAGGGGGGAAGCTCTCACCGCTCGCGACTGTCGGCTCTTCCATTTTAGGTGCGAACGAAAAAGATGGATGCGTTGCCTAGAGCGCGTCTTCGCGGGTCAACGTTCAAAGTCACTCAGCGGACCACTCTGACCTCTTTACTAGGGGAGGAGGGTGTGGTTGACGGTCGAGATTGCAGGTCGCGAGTGAAAACCCCAGCGACCTCTCGGAGTACGCTCTGTTCGCCCCAAAGCTGACAGTGTGGTGGGAGCTACTCGCTTGACGGACCAATCGATCGTTTCCCTTCCAGGACTTGACTCTGCGCGTGGGTGAGGGCGGGAGCACGATCACATGGTAAAAGGCGGACAGATGATTGGTCAACTAGCACGTAGGTTCTACCGTACTGTCCGCTTTCGGACGGCATTCAGAGTGGGTAAAGACGTCTATTGAGTCAGCTCGCTTTCTTGTGCGGCAACGCCATTGAACTTGAAATAGAGGCGGGGGGCTTGCCCCCGTTTTGTCATCGTTTCTGTACCCCTCGACTAACGCGGTGAGAAACGAACCGGCGATCTAAAAGCGGCTGACTGCGGCGGAGAGTGATTCACTTTCTTGTCTGGTGTGAGAGGGTCGCTCTGTTTTGATTCGCAGACTGACACGCTACGCGTTCCTGCCATGTCAATTCTCATTTGTGGCACGTACGTTGCCGCGTGCTGAGCAGCGTGCCTTTCGCCCTCTCGGTGATCTCGTGCTCGGCGCGTCACGCGTGCAGCTCCTCGTTTATCATAGTGACGCTTGCTTTGAGTCGATGTTCTTCAGAGAATCCTCTAAACACCCATCATTTTTCAGAATAAATACTCGATTGGATTTCCTCACCCATTCATGACTGCACCGCGAGCGTCATAATATTTGACACGCAAAAGGTGAACTTTGTTTCTCCACTCGTGAGATGCCTTCTAAGCTGTCAAGGGAGCAGCCACTGTCATTGTCAGAACTGATTCTCGATCTTGGACGAATCGTTTAAACCCGACTGAAAGATTTTCTTTTTTGTAGGAAACGCTAGCAATTTGTTTTTTCCTGAGAATTGAAAGGCAGTTGCTAAAACTACTATAGCGTCTTCCATTGTGTTCACGGGTGCACACTCGGTGCGCACCGAATAGCTGTCGCATTGAGGAGAACGGGGCAGCCGCACTGAGCGACTTCCATTCGCGGAGCGCACGGCATGGGTGATGCATGGCGGCGTACCGAACAAATCGACAGGTTTGCTTACAGTTCATAATAACAGTGTCCAATTGAAAAAAAAAAAAGTTACGGTTCTGATATTGCTGCCCATCTTCACAATAGAAAAACCTTGCCGTGTGAATTGCTCGTCCAGATCTCTGCGACATGAATGTCAAGAGTTCGTTAACCGACTGGATTCGGCACCCCCTCCAGTTCGATACAATGCAATTATGCGAGAAATCTTTGAGCGGAGAGTGTTTCTCCGTCCAAAAATGCGACAAATGGCAGTAATTTCGCGTGTTGTCGTCGTCTCAAGTAGCAAAGATATGCAGGCGGGCTGGTTAGGAAACATCATAATCTAAACCAGGAGAGAAGAAGAAATAAATGACGTAAGTTATTTTATTTCTTCTCGTCTCGTGGTTTAGATTGTGATGATTTTCTCGTTGTCCGAAGTTAGCTTGCTTGAAAGCGCCAATGATTGCGAAGAAGAAAAACGACTACTAACTACAATTGGGCTTCAAAAAGAAAATGGGTTGTGGATATGTTTATGCAGTCTGAACTTAGTGTGCCTCAACGAGCGACTTGTCTCTCAGCTATAGACGAGCAATGTAGCCAGCGCGGTAGTGGTACACGACCGCACGCCGGTACGATGCTCATCAAAACGGGCAGGGGTGGGGATTGAACCCAGGATCCCCGGGTTCTGCAGCGCGAGCTTTCACTCCACGTGCTCCGAGCTGGTGTGCGCTAGCCCACTCGGCCACCGATTTTTTTTTTTTCTTTATTGCCGGATTTTTTACATTGTCAAATAGGCAGGCATATCGCTCAAAACGTAGGAAACAGGGCAAGGCTAAGCTAAACCAGTCCGAAGTGACTGGCGTTGGAGGCTAAAATTGTTTCATGGACAAAAGTGCCTCAATGCGCGGAAGCCACTCAGGCTCGCACTTCAGTGCTCTGTTGACTTCAACTAACAAAGATACACTTTCACGAAAATATTCCCGCGCCTCCCGTACATTATTGTCAGCGTTGTGTACAGCCATTCGGGACTTCCAAATACTGTGCAGACCCAAGAGCATAACCAGGTCAAAGGGAAAACCTATTAACAGCAATCCCAGCGTAATCGTAAGGTTCGAACGACGTATCTTGAAATTGCTTTAGTATTTACATAACTAGAACATATCGTGACAGATCCATGCTAATCGAGCTTATTGTTTTGAACCATGGGTATAAGCGCTAAAAATACGAACACAAGAGAGAACTACTCACAATTCTGTGTTTGACAAAAAAAAGATTGATATGTAAATGTTAATACCAGGGTGTCGAACCGGTCATTATTTGGGTTCGGTTCGGGTTCGGGTTCAGTAGCATTGCATTTTGTTCCGGTTCGGTTCCGGTTTAGGGTAGCGCAAATATTATCACTCCGGTTACCGGTTTTAATAAGCGCGAACCGTTTCGAACCGGTTCCTAACTCGACCTTTGAATATTGACCGAGCACTTCCTGCAGCCTTTTCTGAGCACGAAATACTTGCAGTAGGCCCATCCCAAAACTACTCCCTCTTCAGGCAGATCTGAAAACCCTGCGCAGTGGCGTGCGCAAAAGACACCATTAATGTGGCAAGACTACTTCTTGTATAATACTGTTCTTAAGTGAACTATATACAAGCGATCGACTTTCCATTTGTATGGTGTCTTTTGCACACGCAGCTGTGCAGTATTTCAACCTCTGCCAGAAGAGGGCGTAATTTCGGGATGGTTTTTTTAGACCTTTCCAAAAAAGAACTTGTGGCCGGTGCCATCTTTAGTATTCGGGCGTATAGCGCGTGCTTTGCTCGCTTTCCGAAGCGACGAACACGCACGTGCATGCTGGGCCGTGAAGATCGCACGCTGGGCTGTGATTTTATAGACAACTTTTCTTGGCTATGCCGTGGAGGGTACATGCACGCATTCCCCCTCCAATTTTGAGCGCTGAATAAAGCTGTGCGCGGGCTCTTCTCCTATTGCATTTCCAGTGGTGTGATTGGCCTAAGCCGTTTTGGAGCACCTTTCGGAGCAGCCAAGAAAGTGTTTTGGAGCAACAAATGGGGCCCTTGGAGCAACCAAAACAGTGTTTTGGAGCAGCAAAAGTGGATTTTGGAGCAGCCAAGACAGCGTTTCGGATCAGCAAAATTGGCTTTTGGAGCAAATATTTTTATAAAAATAAAAAAAAAAATATTTGTTTTAAGGGTTGTAGAAACGAAGGGTACTTTGTGTTGTGTTGTGTTCTGATGTGACGTGTTGTGTCGCAACTAGCTGCTAGTGTTTTTACTGCTGAGACATCCCACAAGTGTACAGTGCTGTAGGCATTGCCGAGCCATTCCGAAAAACCGTTTGCCACCGTTTTATTGGTTCCCGACGTGCCACATTTTCGTCAAAAGTAAGCAAGCGTAAAACATTGGATTGCAAGCTTTCCGGCAGGGGCCTCTGTCATGCAATCATGTTCGCATGCACGTGAGGGCAACCTCGGCAGGTTTGCAGTTGCACGTGCTTCGCCGCGCGAGCGGAGACAACGGCTGTTCGATCGAAACCGAAATCATGCCACTACGCTCCGTCGCCAACTGATTCCCAAAATTGTATGCAAAATGTAACTGCCGAGCATGCGACAAAAAACAGTCCAGCGGCGCGTGCTTGCCCGGCCGGTAAACAAAATACAAGCTAAACACACACACACACACACACACACACACACACACACACACACACACACACACACACACACACACACACACACACACACACAAAAAAAGAACCTGTGCGCATCGATGCAAGACGTCGCGAGTGTTGCGACTCAGGGCTTGTCCACGTAGTCGATCGCCGCTGGAGCCATGCGTCGCCCAGGACATCGAGCAGGGTTGGTAGCGAGCCAGGGTGTCTCGTCTCAAACTGTTTATTTACATCCTATGTACAGTCTGCCGTTCGGCATGAGAACCACATGAGAACACACAGTAGCAGCCGCCTGCTGCTGCTTTTATAACGTCACATTTCCCCGCATCCCTCGTAGGGAATCCCTATCGTCCCCGCCTTGACCGAAACAGCGTGGTCAGTGTTCGTTACGTTCACGCACGGCCCTTCCCTCTCCCTCACACACTGGTACACGCGTCACGCACTCCGTGGGCCAGACGTCCTTGGCCGCGGTGTCGCCGGTCAATCTCGGCGGACAATGGTGCCATCGAACTCGAGGAAGGCGGAAGACATCCATAATTGCAGGCGTCCAGGCTTCCGTGGGTTAGGGGATAATCCCATGGGCGATCTAAGCCGGGGAAATTGAGTAAAGCCCCCTTCTCTGTCGAGGACGTCCCAAGGCTGTCGGGTCGCCGTGCTTCGAGGTCAGACAACAGAAGCAAGGAGACGGGCCGGACGGTAAAGACGGCCAGAAGACACTGGCGCGGGTCAACCCGATGATCCTTTATGAGAAGGTCACGTCGTCCCCGAGTACCAAGGTGCGTTGGCGGCTCCAATGCGCCTCTCGTTCTGTCCCCGGGCGCAACTGACCAAAGCCACCTGGCGACGATGCTTCAGGGCGTTCACCTGTGCCGGTCGGTTTGGAGGAGCAAGGTCGTCTCCTGGGGCCTTTCGCAACAGCTCGTCCGCCGCCAGGAAGTGTGTCTTGAGGGGGAGCAGTCCACACTGGTCCCTTGAAAGACGCGGTCTCACGGCTGGGCTGGCGACTGAAGTCCAGGCTGGGGTCCACTCTTGCTTTCTTGGGAGAGGGTCTGGTGTTCGGCACCTGCCTTGTAACGTAGGCGAGGACTGGGTCCAAAAACTCGGGAGTGGGAGACCTCAACTCAGGTCACAAGAGGAAGGCATTGGCGAAACAAACATAGCAAGCCACGATTCCAGCATCGACAAGTGCCCCGCCTTCCTCCCCCGATCCGCCAGACCAAACAAAATGAAGACAAACCTCCACCTACTAGCTAAAATCTCCCTCACTCGACACTCATGCTCAGGCTGTCACTAAGCCCTTTAAAGTAAAACATGCCTTAAGCCAGGCAAACAGAAACAAAATTTATGGTAGCGTGCTTTGAAATAAAAACACAATCACAAAATCAAAGTGACAATTTCCAAGGATTGGAAACAAACAAAATTTAACAAGTTTGTACCATCCGATCATGGAGCCCGTTCACGTCTTAGAAGCTCCGCATAGATCAACAGCGTTCCGTTTTTAGCAGTGCCCCTTTCTACTTCGCCTCGAGGGCTTACTACCGTGAAGCGAGATAAACTTTCGAGCTTGCTAACACGACGCACTGCAGCTCAACAAAACGCAATAAAACGGACTCCCGTGAAAAGAACACATTACATACCGTTACGTAACTCACATAGGGCATATCCCTATTAAATTCAAGCGCGTCCTCCATAAGGCAAACTATACCGAGGATAAAACCGCTTTAAATGAACTCTACCGCCAACACAACGAGCTGAAGCCGAACGAAACGCGTAACTCGGACTTCGAAAAAAGAAAACCTATTGATACCACTGGCTAAGCTGACTTCAGGAAAAGACATTCAAATTAAGCTTTTCCCCTTTCTGGCGGCCTCTGCCTCGTCCGTCCCTCTCGGAAATCTTTCACCGGCGAGAACCTTGCGCTCTAACCTACACCCAGTCTGTTCTCGGTGTTCCTTTCACCAGAAAAGCCCTGGTTCCCAGACTCGACAGTCTTCTCGAAGCCACAGTCGGAAAGTTCAGACTTGATTTCCGCACCTGACTTGATCTCGGGCTGAAGCGCTAGCTGCGAGTTGGGTACGTGCTCAGGGGTCGCGAGGTGTTTGGCCGAGATTGAAGACGTGTCAGGCAATGCTCCAGCATTCCGTCGATCACGTTCTCTTCTCGCAGCGGAAGCCAGAGGCGAGTTTGGCGGCTTGTCTCCCGGCTTCTTCACGATGGATGACTCCTTGCAGCTCTTGTGTCTCTCGTCGGAGAGGCTCTGTTTCGAAGTTTCTCCATCCTGCGTGCGTTCACCACTGTTTCCTCCAGGCCTGTTGCTCGCACTGCCGCTGATTGACTGCTCCTTGGGGCAGGTGCCCTGGCTTTTGCTTTTCCGCAGCCCCGAAGAAAACTTTCTGGAGCTGCGCGCACTGAGCCTCCGGTCACGGTCGGAAGCGTTCGGACCAGAACGGAAGACCCAGCGCCGCCTCCTAGAGCGCCGCTGCCTCAGACCTCCTTGCTTGTTCAGATGTTGCACCATGGCGTCACTGCTGTGCTTCTTGCTCCTCCAGCCGCTGTCGGTTGTTACTTTCGTGGGGTGGATATCGTCGCGATTTCCGTCTCCCAGCCCAGAAGACAGCTTTTTGTGCCCTTTCGGCCTCTTGTGACGCTGTCGATTGAAGGAGTCCGGGCTTGATTGGAGCTCACTGACTCCGCGCAGCCTTTTCTTCTTGGGTCTTTTGCTCCTGGGCGAACACTCGGTGTTGATCTGTGATGGTGACGAAGTCTCCGAGTGGCTTTGGCCCGTGATTCCTTCGTCCAGTCTGGTCCCGTCCGCGTCCCGGCTGGATCCCTTGGTTTCGCAGCCGCTGTTGGTTGGAGAATCCTTGGGGTGGATGTTGTCGCGCTTTTTCTTCTTCGGTCTCGATGACAGCTGTTGTTGGCTAGACATGCCGTCATCAAACCCACGGTGTCGTCCTCCATCCGAAGCGTTTGGGCCAGTTCCGAGGACGCTGACCTTGTGCGGCCTCCTCTCTTGTTCCCTCTGTTTGGAAGGCTGGCCGGAACCGGGCGACCCTCCCGAGAGCCCCAGGCTTGGATCCCCTTTGTGTAGCCTGGGCTCACCCGCGTCTCCACTGGATCCTTTGGTCTTGCAACCACCGCCGGCGGATGGGTCCTTGGGATGGGTCTCTCCTCGTTTCCCTTTTTCCGGTCTCGGCGACTTCTGTTTCTGGCTCGACGCGTCGCGGCTCCGGTGACGCTGCTCATCAGAATCGTTTGAGACAGGTCGGAGAACGCTGACCCTGCGCTGCTTCCTCTCTTCCTTCTTCCCCGAAGGACGGCTCGAACAAGACGCTTCTTCCGAGCACCCCTGACTTGTGTACCGCCTGTCAAGCCCCGGCTTGATCTCGGAGTTCCTAGGGTGGCAGCCAGGACGACCCACTTCCTGCTCCGCCTCCCTATCCGCTGACTTCTCCACGCTGCTTTCCCTGAGTTTGATGGACTTCTGCGGCGGCGTCACCATGCTGGCCTTGTCCTTGTCCCCCAGGAAGCAGACGTCAGAAGCTTGACAGACCTCATCTCTTTCTTTGGCGGGATCGCGATCCCCTCCAACTTGCAGCGCTTCAGGTTTGGAGTCGGCGTTTTGCGGAACGGCGTCGGTAGTCCCGTCGGCACGACGACCCTGGTCGTCAGTTAAATCGGACTCTTCCTCTTCAACCTTTCCTTTCTGACCCACCGTCTCTGCCACTACCTGACGCGTTATAGCTCCGCTCAGTGCAACCGCTCTTTCCTCCCTGGACACAAGGTCTTCTTCTCGCGGCTTCGGATCACCCTCGTACGTGAACCAGTGAGGAAATGTCGCTGCTAGGTACTTCGAGTCTGTTACCTCTACTACTACCTTTCGACTCCGAGACAGAATTTTCTGCTTCAATGCTTCAAGCTCAAGCCTTTTCTGAGCTAAATTACGAGCCCGCTCTTTACTCTCGATAGCCTCATCGTCGGCCCGCCTTTTCCTCTCGCGCTCCGCTCTCGCCTCATCGTCGGCCCGCTTTTTGCGGTCGCGCTCTTCTTGCTCTCTTTTGCGGCTCTCTGCCTCTTTTTCTCTTAGCCCCTCTACAGCCTCTGTGATCTCGTCATCACTGGCGTCTGTGGCCTGAATGAGCTTTATGATGTGTGGTTTTCTTTTTGCTTGCCCCAAGTCGATTCCTAAATGGGTACAGACATGTACCAGCTCTGGCAAACGCAACGCGTTGAGATCCATGACCTACTCGATGTAACGGCACTTCCCTGACAAAACTCACGTCAAACGGACACTTTTTTGTTCTGACGAAAACTTTTACCCCAACGCCTCACAACAAAACTAAGAGCTGTAGGGTCTGGCGAATCAAAGGAAGAAAGCCGGGCACTCACCCACACCGAGAGTCATGGTCCAGCGCAGTTGGATCCCGCCGCTGCCATCCAGTCGCTGCGACTCAGGGCTTGTCCACGTAGTCGATCGCCGCTGGAGCCATGCGTCGCCCAGGACATCGAGCAGGGTTGGTAGCGAGCCGGGGTGTCTCGTCTCAAACTGTTTATTTACATCCTATGTACAGTCTGCCGTTCGGCATGAGAACCACATGAGAACACACAGTAGCAGCCGCCTGCTGCTGCTTTTATAACGTCACATTTCCCCGCATCCCTCGTAGGGAATCCCTATCGTCCCCGCCTTGACCGAAACAGCGTGGTCAGTGTTCGTTACGTTCACGCACGGCCCTTCCCTCTCCCTCACACACTGGTACACGCGTCACGCACTCCGTGGGCCAGACGTCCTTGGCCGTGGTGTCGCCGGTCAATCTCGGCGGACAATGGTGCCATCGA
Source organism: Ixodes persulcatus (assembly GCA_013358835.2). Lineage (NCBI taxonomy): Eukaryota > Metazoa > Arthropoda > Arachnida > Ixodida > Ixodidae > Ixodes > Ixodes persulcatus. Next base: position 86,324 of record JABSTQ010011078.1, on the reverse strand, counting down.
ACTCGAGGAAGGCGGAAGACATCCATAATTGCAGGCGTCCAGGCTTCCGTGGGTTAGGGGATAATCCCATGGGCGATCTAAGCCGGGGAAATTGAGTAAAGCCCCCTTCTCTGTCGAGGACGTCCCAAGGCTGTCGGGTCGCCGTGCTTCGAGGTCAGACAACAGAAGCAAGGAGACGGGCCGGACGGTAAAGACGGCCAGAAGACACTGGCGCGGGTCAACCCGATGATCCTTTATGAGAAGGTCACGTCGTCCCCGAGTACCAAGGTGCGTTGGCGGCTCCAATGCGCCTCTCGTTCTGTCCCCGGGCGCAACTGACCAAAGCCACCTGGCGACGATGCTTCAGGGCGTTCACCTGTGCCGGTCGGTTTGGAGGAGCGAGGTCGTCTCCTGGGGCCTTTCGCAACACGAGCCAGGGTCAAAAAGTTCTTGGAGCGCTTTGTGCAACGACTGAACTCGAGACAAACAAGCGCGCTGTGCGGGCTCAGCGTACAGACATTGCCTTCATTGCTTTAGCTCACTTCTCTTCACGAACTTTCTTTCGCGGCAGATTTTTCACGTACCGGGGTCCCTCTCGAAAGAAAGCCCACCGAAACCTAGGTAATCAATACTTTGAGAAAGCAGCCTGAGTTAAAAATGGATTTTTGTAGTAACGTATGACTTAAACAAGTACAGAAATGTTGATGAACATGCAACGGTACTTCGTTTCATTTTAGAAAGCGCCATATCTGCAGCGACGTGGGGACGGCATCACCCGACGTCGCGCGACCACGGTGACTAGAAGGCAGGGACCAATTATAGTTTTCCCACGGCCGCTGCTTTCAGGAGCGAGTGCTTCAGCTCACAAAGTAACTCCCGACGCGCAAAAACGTCGTTTCGTTTCACAGCATGACGGCATGGCTGGTACCCTGCACGCTAGCGTCGGATGGTCCGCACACATACGCGTCTATCGTTGAAAATATATAAAAAAAACAGACGTCAGACGAGACCCACAAGATGACCCGAGCGCGAAACGAGAGACGGCGCGAACACCAACTTTGTGTCGGGAGGGCGTTTGCGCCACATAACGCACGCATGCTCAGTTCCGGTACTCAGTTTAGTTTCGGTTTCGACTGAAATTAGATTTTTGGCGCAGAGTTGGCGCAGATTACCCATATTTCGGCAAAATGTAGCAGGATGTAGCAGGGTTAGCCCCTTGGCGCAGTTTGGCGCGATTGGTGCATCAATCACATCACTGCATTGCCAAGAAAAGTTGTCACCGAGTATAGCTGGATTGCTTATACCTCTATATGCTTTTGTTTGTTTTGCTCTGAACACACGTGTTTTTAGACATGTTACCTGTTTTCGTCGCCCAGTAAGATGTCGCAGCTATGCCCTAGAGTGGCTGACAGGGGAACGGGAGGAAACAAAATGTGCCGTAAAACACAGAAACAGGTACATCGAGTGCACATTTGGGGTAGTTTATCGAATCCCGTTAAGCTGTGGTCGTGTGTACATCGGCCATACTGGCCGATGTGTCAATGATTAGGCACGTGAGCACGCACGTATAATAAAATGTGACTGCATCTTGACAGCGCTTCGGGTTCCGGCGAAAAAACGCTGTTGTAAAGATCTCGTGGCGATGCTTGGTCTTGTCCCTTTGACTTTTTATCTCAAACAACGCTCTATGCAAATGATCCGGTCTGAGGGACTCGGAACCAGTTACATAGCGTGAATTGTTAACGTTAAGTCAGTGATAAAATTATAACAGCACTCACATTTGAAACTGTCCGCCACTGAACAAAGTTCCGATAATGCCACCACAGTGAACGATGTCTCTCGAATGCTCAGTTGAAGACGATGAAAGAGGAACTCAAACAGAAATGAGAAAATGGTTGAACAGGTGGCATGCTGGTCTTGCTAGTCTGAAAAACCTACAAAAAAAAATAGAAAGAAACATTTTCTTCTCCCTCTCCTCCCCCCGGCCTCCTTCCAAGGTGGGGCGCGTCGGCGAATCATTGCCGAGTAACGTTGGCTTTGACGACCCATGTTTTTCCTTTTTTTTTTTTTGTAAGGTGACACTCCGAGCACGTTGAGTACAAGATTGTTTTTCCCTGCAATGGACCACAGGCGGCCCTACAAACTATACTGCCGATGCAGCGCGGTCCCACCTTCTTTAGAGTGTCGCTGCACTCAAGCGGAAGGTCACGTGGTTCGCTCTCGGTGCTTGACTGGCCAAATGGCTCATCGACTGCAACTGCGGTCCATCTTGAGGTCAAACATTAGCGAACCTTTAGGCCTCCATGACTAGAGTGGCGCAATCCTTAGCGCAATCCGCTCCCACACTTGGACATTTCGCAGCCAAGCGGCCAAGCGGTGCTTTGAAATCGCCACTACCGCGCCACCAGGCTCTATCCAAGAAGAAAAGTAAAGCTCTCCAGATGCCTTAGTAGAGGCGGGAACTGAGCGAACTCGCTGACCACACGGTCTCTTTGTGTGTCTGCTTTTGATGATGATATATTTTTTGTTACGTACGCAATAAAAACGAAATGTAAAAATATCTGACACTATGTAGGATTGGTCTTGGCAGTGGAGGAAAAAAATACGCCCGCAACTTTTCCTTTTAAGACCAACTATTGACACAATTGGCCCTGAACCGCTTACGTTGAACCGGTAACCGCCACATCAGATTATGGCTTCGTTCCGGTTCGGGTTCAATATGAAGCGTTCGATTTCGGTTTCGGTTTTGTACCGGTTCGGTCGAAAATAACGGTTTCGTTCCGGTTTTCGGTTCGAGTTCGGGTTCGGTTCGACACCCTGGTTAATACTCCTATCGTGCTCGTTTCTTTTTTTTTTTTTTTTAAGCCCAACTACAGGTATTTTTATAACTGAGCTTAGTCCAAAATGTTTATATGGCACGGGGAAGGGTGTAACGTTTGTTAACAAAACGTTACCTTTGTTCCATCCACAAGTCCTTGTAATCATCGTGAGCTGTAAGCCCGCCAAAGAAAATAGCCGACCATTCACGAAGAAGACACGAAACGTATTTATGATTCACTGTCCTGAACAATATATAATACGGCGTTAAAACTTAAAACTGTTGCACCCTGTCGCTCTCCCGGTCAACATCCAACTACAACGTCTGATCGGCGGAGACGTGCATACAGCAGAGTCCCAGCGACGGGTCTATTGTCCTCGCCGTCCTCGTTCAGTTCGCACGTTATTGCATAGATGACGCGAAGTAGACGCTGACCAGTGAACGTAGTTTATTTAAGAGTCAGGATAAAACACACACGTGCTAAAACAAATTTTGGAAAACAAAAAAAATGCAGTTGTATTCTTATTTGTTGATCAAACCGTCATATACACAATTGCGTTGTATGAGAAACACTGCGGACGCCAACTGCTGTTTTAGCTTTCCAGGTCCTTCTTTTGTAATGTACACTTTTTTTTTTTTTTCTTGGTGTTGTTTTTGAAGCTTTCGCAGCTGGCGACGTCGAACCGTCTCGAACTCCTCTCTCTTCTGCTTTCATTTTTTTTTTGTCACTTCGTAGTTTTTCTTTTTGCTTTTTCTTAAAGTTTTATTGCGTTGCCGCGCAACGGAACTGTGAACTCGCAGCGCAGGGGGAGTGGGCTAACGCACACTAGCTCGGAGCACGTGGGGCGAAAGCTCGCGCTGCAGAACTTAGGGATTCTGGGTTCAATCTAACGTACGCCCCTTGATAAAGGCGTTTTTTAAGAGTACCGCCAACCACTGTTGTGGAAACGCGCAAGACATGTGCCACGAGCGGGTGCTCCGCCGCCATTCGCTTCCAAGGGCCGCTCATTTCAGTGCTGCGCCACCATTTGCTCCGAAGGGACGCTCAAGACGCCGGCCGCGTGCACTGGCGCATTGAAGCTACTTGCAAGACAAACGCAAACACATCGAGGGGCTTTAGTTCAATCCCCAACCCAGACCGCTTTGATCTGGTTGAGCATCGAACCCAGACTAGAAGTCGTACTGAACTAGATGCCGCCAACTTTTTTTGAACCTAAGGTTCGAAGGTATAACCAGGGGGTTCGAAAGGTTCGAGAAGTTTCGCTTTGTCGAAATTTTGCGTTAAGTTCGAAAACTCGATTATTTCGACCTTATTGCACGAAGAAGTGTGCGATTTACGAACTTTCGAACTTACTAAAGTTAAAAATTCGACGGTTTTCGAACTGTCGATCTTGTTTCTTGAAAAGTTAGAAAAGTTTCATACTTCCGAACCTGCCATTGACCTTAAAAAGTTCGACGAATTGCGAATCCCATCAGGATTCAAAATATTGCGCCGAAGCTGCGGTGGCGCTGTCGACAGCACTGCGCATGCGCAGACGCTTCACTTCCTGCGCATTGGGTTTCTGCGCACGCGCAGCGCCCACACCCGGTGTGGGCAAACGCGCGCTTGTTTGTAAACAGCGTGCCGGTCCTGACTGGCGACTGTCCCGACTTCGTTGCTGCGCGTCGAGGCGCGCTTCGGGTCTAGTTTCGCTACGCGACACTTTGCGCCCCTTTTTGAACTTTTTTGGCGAAGATCCAACGATCAAGCATAGAGCAGGCTGACATACCTGAAGTCATTATGGTCCCACTAAAGGAACCAGGAAGCAGACTCTCAAGATAATGAATCGTTCCTCTACAGAGTTGTCTTGGGTGACTGAAGTGATGTGTGCTCATTTTACCCAGGTCCTATCTGCAATGACTGTACTGTTTATTTTCGTGGATGTTTTTTTTTTTTTTTTTTTTTTTTTCGGAAAGTGAAAATCTTACAACCTAATTACACGTTTTACCTGCGATGATTTTAAATCATGCTAAAATTATGTCGAGAATTAAAAAAAAAAATGCACTAAATTTATAAATGCCTATAAATAATTTTCTTCTGCAGTTCCACACACACACAAGAATGTGAACCCTGTAAGAGCTCTAAAAATACAGTGTACATGCATGAAAACAAATGTGGTCATGAGGGAAGAAAATATTGTAGGTTAAAAAGCCTGGCATTTCGATCGAAGTAAATGTCCCGAGCGTTACCACTTTGTTGAAAAATTAAAAGGGAAGAAAATGTTTAAAAAAAAACAAAAAACTTGCAATTAAGATGCCCGGTTTTTGGCAGGAACTTCGAGGTAACCTTCTCACCCATCTCCGCCCAGCTCTCAAGATGGTATCTGACGGTTCTTTATTAGCGATACGGTCTATACATCCTATATAAAAAAAAAGCCTTTGGAAGGAGCCATTGAGGAAGTTTTTGCGTATGGCGCGTGTTTTCCTCGCTTTCTCGGGCGAGCGCGTGCCGGGCTGTGGAGCAATACACGCTGGGCTGTTGTTTGGAATAGGGTGCCTCCATGTGCGCTTTGCTTAGGGTGATGACATCACTGATCTCTATTATCCCTATACACCTTTTTCGTTTAGCCTCGCACCCAGCCACGTCGTCCTCATATCCGGTATGCGTTCCGAAAAAAAGCAAGAGATTACAACCCCGAACAAGTAAAAAAAGTATAGAAGGGTCATAACAAGAACGACTGACGGTTGCAATTAAAATATTAACACATTCTACTGTCGAGGGGAGAAGAAAGCGACGTTTTCACGCATACCGGAAGTGCCAGAATTGAAGATGGCGGCGCCCCCGTAGAAAAGGTGTATAGGAAGTATTCACTGGACGCCATATTTGTGGGTGCTGTTTAGAGCGCATGCTCAGAACGAGCTCACATCAATAGGCTGTTAAGGCCGACACTCTTGATGGTGCGGAATGCACGTTGCAAAAGAACTGTGGAAGCTCGCCATCAGCACGCGCTCAGAATTCGCGCACACAGCTATGGCCGCCAGTGAATACTCCCTATAATAGAGATCAGAGGATGACATCTAACCAATTTGTTCCTGACGCTTTTGTTTCTTTTTTTTGTTCCTGAGAGCGAGCATGCGCGTCTCCCGGCCGGCACGAGGTCTTGGCATTGACAGTGCTACGGCGGCGGTTTGTAACCGGCTTTTTGTATTTTTCTCGAGAGGGCGTGTTGCCGGCATCGGGTACTGTATACAATGTCATCACCCTAAGCAAAGTACACATGAAGGCACCCTAGCTTGGAATGGTGTATACACCATTCCAATATTTACAAAACCTCAGCCCAGCGTGCGATCTCCACAGCCCAACATGCGTGTGTTTGTAGCTTCGGAAAGCGAGCAAAGCGCGCGACGCAACCGCTGAGAGAAGCTCCGCCTTCAGCGCCAGCTCGCTGACTTCCGCGGTGCTTTGGTTGCGCGTGCACGCTTGTGTTAGCAAGGGCAGAAAAATCGCGCTGGAGGCGGAGCGGTGAATGAAGTATATCTGAGGCGCACTTCTCCCAAATGAACGGCGAGCGAGCCACACCGTGGAGAAGGTAGTCCGCTGTCCATCGCCGCTCCATCGGAGGGAAACGCACGCAGACAGACAGCAGTACAAAGCGCTCGAGTTGAGAACCAAATTTCAAAACCAGTCTGTTGTGTCTGGTATCTGTCGGAAAGAAGTGCTCGCAGGGGGTGAAAGAAGAAGACAAGGAGTGAAAGGAAGACGAAGATGAAACAGCTGGGCCGGCTTGCTAGAACAGCGTCTCAGCTGAGACTGGGTGAAAGAAAGCACTGCAAAGGCTGAGGCGCGCGAGCGTCTTGAGACGCTGTTTGAGTCCCGCTCAGTTCGTGCGCTGGCTTTGGCAGTGCTTTCTTTCACCCAGTCTCAGCTGAGACGCTGCTTCTAGCAAGCCGGCCCTGGTCTTTCGTCAAGGTACAGTGTTCTAGAGAGTTGTAGTGGCAAGAGCGGCGGCCGCAGCGTGAAGATTTTGCGCGTAGACGACACCGTACTCGGCGTGTACTACTGTGGTTCGACTGGAGCTTTTCGCGACGCAGAACAATTGCTATTGTGACAAATTGTAGGTTTTCCTTTGCACTAATACCTCAAGAGTGTGTGCTATCCTCTACTTTCACTATTCGCGTGTTTTTGATGAAGATCATTTGATTGATATCGACCTCCCCCCCCCCCCCCCCCTTCCCTGCAGTACTGACAGGTCGTCCAGCAACGCTATCACTTGGGCTGCACGCTTAATAGCTGCGAAAGAAACCGCGCGATACTGATATAACAAGGAAAAATAAACAAATAAATCTCAATAAATCTCTCACTTTTTTAATGGTGAGAGGAACAATAAACTGGTGTATTGGTTTTTGTCATCGTGTTGCTGATGCGGGGACCAGCGTTGTGTATGGTGTAAGGCCGAGCGCGTTTGGGAACGGCCAAGGTGCCACTGCAACTAACGAACATATAGCAAATTGTTTTTTTTTGTGGAAGGCAGTCTATGAAGAAAAAATACCTCGATTGGGAGTACATGAAGCATTACAATACAATATGAACACAAACTTCAACAACCTCTAATATGAAAAAAAAAATATTCTTAACTCACTGCTTTATGACTTCTCAAAAGTGGTAATACGCTTCATCGACATACAGAGCAAGCACATGAGAGATATCCAGCAACATACTACGCAAAAAGACTACAAAATAGTCATAATATATTGCGGCATAGAATCCCAACCTTTTCGCCTTTGACGATGTGCACATAGTCCCGAAGGATAAAGGGCCAAACACATGCGCGTCCAAACTTTCCGTAAGGCGGTTCAAAATGTCTCTCGCACACCGCTGATGTCCCGGCGAGGCGTTTATCTTCTCGATTAAGATTTTTTTCTCACTGTAGTCTGCGCGACTCCTGCTTTGACGCACGAAACAGCGACGGCTTACGATCGCTGGTGCTCCGGCTGCCCTTGTCGACCGGGCCCGACTTGCATCCCCTGCGCGAAGCAGTGTGTGTGTCCGCCTTTTTCCTTGCATTTATGAGATGACCAAGACGGCAACGGAACGGGGAAAACTCCCAACCACTAAACCACAAAGAAAAGCGCTACGGTGCTACGTTCGGAAGAAGCGTACCGTATTTATGTGTTGTTTTACATAAATGTAGCTTCTTCGTGAATTAATGATATTTCCGAGCGCGTAGCTGGTCATGTGGGCAGCGCGGCCGTGGCCTAACGAGCTAAAGGATTGTTTAAAAATTTAAGTGTGAATGACCAAGCAAACTGGGGGGAAAGGTGGGAATTGTTTAAAGAGGAGGTCAAAATGATCGCTATCGAGAGATGTAGCGTCATATCTCATCGCAAAAAGAGATTGATCTTCGGCGCAAGTTAGACATTTTCATAGCTGAAGAAGGCAAGAAACCCGGCGAGTTCGCGAAAGAAATAAGAGATGTTAAAAGTCAATTGGATATGATCGATGCTGAAAAGTACAGAGGGGCTATTGTGCGGGCGCGTAGTGAAAAGTATTTGATCGGAGAAAGCCCGACGAAGCGCTCGCTTAGCGACGAAAAAAGATATGCAAAACGCATCGAAATCAAAGAGATAAGTTACGGCGCCACTCTAACCCGCGATAAGAATGTGATTGAAAGAGCGTTTGTAGAGCATTATCGCAATCTGCTAGGGAACAGTGCCCCTTTTTAGATACTGGTTATAAAACTTGTTTTTTGTCATTGATGCCGCAACTGGATCAGCAGGTTTGCGAAAGCTTGGAGGTGCCAATCAGTATTGGAGAAATTGAAAAAAAGATATAGACGAATTAAGTCCTGGCAAGACGCCCGGGCCGGATGGCCTTGGGGCAGCTTTCTATAGGCAACCTGCAATGCTGTTTGGTTTGGCGCCATCTAGCGACTGATGCTATAAATATTGGGTACCCCTGGGAGTGGCGGTTGCATTGTCCAAACGTGAACTTTTACTCTGGTGGCGCCGCTTAGCCTAGTGTCTGAAGCAAGAAATACTGGGTATCCCAGGAAGCCGTGATCGCGTAACATGCCAGTACAGCGGAAGCTACGGCCCTGGCGGGCCAATGGGAACGTGACTGCGTATCACCGGAGCGCGTCTCTACTCCGAAGAAGTATCAGGCTTTTCGCTGCGTCATGCTCCAATATGTGTGGGTTGCGCTCGTACACGTCGCGCATTTCGAAGCCGTCGGCACGCAATGTGGGGCTTATCGTTCACCCTTTGCCAAGTTACAACGGGACAGGGTATAACCGTGGGCTCTCACTCTGCTGGCGCCGCCTGGCTGTTGCCGGCTGGCTATAAAACTTTTAAAAGTGAGGCAGCAGTTGCACTGCACATATAAGGTTTTGACCGAGGCCTACGAAATTCACTTGTTGCCGCCCTCGTTTTCAAGGGCGCACACTGTGCTCATTCCCAAGTCTGAAGATCCAGTAAAACTTCTGCCTGTATCAGCGTATAGACCAATTAGTTTAACCAATGTGGATTACAAAGTTTTTATAAAAGTTCTGGCTAGACGGTTGCAATCCTGCGATTCAATGTCTTGTGGGATCGCACCAGACGTGCGGTATTAAAGGGCGCAATATCACTACAAATATTCACGTGGCTAGATCTGTCCTAGAGTTCTGTGATGCTTTTTCTGGTCGAGTGGCGATGCTGCAGCTCGACCTGGAAAAAGCTTTCGATCGCGTTTCGCATGAGGTACTTTTTGCTGTTCTAGAGCATACGAACGTAGGCTCTGTTATTCTCGAGGGAGTAAAGATGGCGTATACACATTGCACGACTAGTTTGATTGTAAATAATGGAGTCACCGAAGGTATCAAAGTTATGACTTCTGTGAGGCAAGGTTGCCCGCTTTCGCCATTACTGTTTGCGCTTTACTTAGAGCCTTTTTGTTTAAAGCTTATTCATAATAGTAATATTCGTGGTTATAAATTTCAGTCAAGTGAAGTAAAGGTTCTTTCCTACGCGGGTGATGTCGCTGTTATTTGTGCCGATCGAGACAGCGTACGTGAAGCGATAAATGTGGTTTCTTCCTTTTGTGCGCAAACTGGTAGCGTGGTGAACTTTGATAAATGCGTTGGTTTCTGGCATGGTGACTGGTCAAGTAAGCCAGAAGTGTTCATGAATGTTAGGTGGGAGACTTTACCCACGAAGTATCTTGGAGTGCCTTTAGAACATTATCAGGACACCACAAATTATTGGAACGAAGAGACCGAAAATGTTAGATTAAAGGCGGAAGGGTGGAGGGGTAGGGATTTATCCATGTTCGCTCGTTCGACCATGTGTAATCTTTTTTTCATATCAAAAGTCTAATATATATTGCAAGTGTTGCGTATGTCACGTATGAATGCGCAAAAGCTGCGTAGGGTGTTTGCCGTTATTATTTGGTCTTCGACATGGGAGCGTTCTGCTCGAACGAATTTATGTTAGGTCGGTGCGAAGTGGTGGTTTGGGATTGTCCCATTTGTTCATACGTCAGATTGTTTCACGCTTCATGTTTTTATGCGATCAGAGGGATGCCTTTTTGCGCACAGTTGTTCAACTTCGTCTGCAAAACGCCTTGTCAGAGTTTATTGTTTCGTCATTCACTGGGACAGGTGCTGCAGTGTGAGGGTATTTGAGAGAAGTGCTATACTTTATTTTCGAATCTTGAAGACCCGTTTCTCTTTAGACTATCTCAGTACCGTGTCACCGACAAAATTGTATCGAGATTTGGTTGATGTTCTGCTGCCTGTGCAGCTTTATCGTTCCCTATACTGTGAAGGCCCTGGCCTAGACGTTTTAAAAAAGAGTGAAGAAGATGCCGGCAAAGCCTAATGCTAAAACATTTTTTTTTAACTTCACTGTGGCGTCCTAACCATAAAGCCATGGTTAGAGGAAAAAGGCATTTTTGTGTCATGGTCAACGCATTGTCTTTTATGCAAGCAGCCAGAAACTGTAGAACACGTGTTTATTTACTGTTGGGACGCGGTGTTTTTGTGGGATATACTCCAGCGCACACTCAGAAAGGATTTCCCAATAACCGCCGGAGGTATACGGTTTTTATCAATAGAGAGTGTAAATGGTGTACCTTATGATATGGTGCTACTACTCGGCCTTCACAGTCTCTGGAAAACAAGAGTAGGCGTCAATCCCGCTGATAAAACAGTCCGCCCGGCGCGTGAATATTTTATTGAAAGTGTTGCCGGCAAGCGTGAAGTATTCCGGGCACAGCCCGAACAGCCGGATTGATTGCCCATTCTTGATGGTTTGGTGTGTCTAAAAGAATTTTAATGACGCCACGGAAGCCAAGTTGCGGCTGACGTGTTTTTAACCCCTCCTTTGTATGTCTCCGATTGTATAAATGTAAAACCAGGCAATAAAGAAGAAAAAAAAAAGCGGCCGTGGCCTAGCGGTTATCGTGCTTGCCTCCCACGCGAAGAGCCAGGGTTCGATTCCTGGGCGCGACGCGTCTTTTATTTATTCTTAGAGCAATTTGCTGTTCTGGAAAATTCGAGAACTCCGTTGCATGTTCGAGGTTAGAATGTTCTATGCGCGAACCTTCTATGCCGATGGTTCGAGAAGCCCACGTGTGTACAAAAGGGGCTCCGCGTGGCTAGCCGCAGTCAGTCTCGCCCCATAGACCCGTTGCTCTCGGGCAGGGGGCGCGAGCGCGTCCGCACGACGCGACCATGTTATGCTGGCAGCACTTTCCAGGCGGCGCTGTAACGTTCGATTTTGCACGTGCCACGTTCGAATACAAGCGTCTGTCAGCATCTGTAGACGCGCGATAACAAAATGTCTAAAAAAGAAAAACGAAAATAAAAAAAAAAGAATTATGCTGCTCGCGGCCTAAGCGTTCCATTAAACATTCCTTTCAGCTTTATTATTTTATTGTTTTCTTTCATAGCTTCCGTGAGCTCGTATGTTTCACTTTACGTGATAGCGAAGCCGAAGCTTGCAAAAGCACGTTCGTCTGAACGATGCTTGCACTGCACGAGCGCGCGTGCTTGGCAGGGACACTGAAAGCTCGGAGCTATACTTCGTTTCACTTTATCTGCGAGCGAAGCCAAAGCTAGAAGCGCGAGACCAGCGCTTTTTGCATTTCTCCCCAGCTCGCGCGCTCGAGCAAAGCCTGAACACACGGAGCTTCCGTGCTCGCGCTTCCAGTTTTGCCTTCGCTCGCACATAAGGTGAAACGAAGTATAGCTAGCTCTTGTAGCCTCTGCTACGCTTGCACTTAGAATGGAACGGAGTTTAAAAAAACTGTAGTGGGGAAGCGTATAGACGCACGTTCGAAACGCGAGCCAAACATTCTATTTTCCTCGCCTGGAGCGCTGCTCAAAACTTGAGAGCTACGGGCCTATCGCTCAATCCTGCGGTTTCGCCGACATCGACGCCCTCGACGCTCTGCTGTTTTCGTCTCTTCCCTTTTTGTTTTGGGCACAAGTTCGCCCCATTAAACGTATATTTCTCCTTGTTTATTTATTGTACTTTTGGTCACTACAGGTGACAATATAGTTCATACACGTACGCTTGTATGTTTTATTTTTTAGGAGATGCACAATTACTGGAAATTTGTTTGTATGGTAGCAGGAAAAACGGCTGAATTGCCCCCAGTTGCCTGTATGAGATGTATTGAACTGCCCAAAGTATGCACAGCAATAGTAGCGTAATTTGGAATGTTTCTACTTTTTTTCTGACATTCTTTCTTTATTTCAGCCTTGGGTATTCGGAAAATACACCGTTTAGTTTAAATTGTTATTTTCAATTAAAAGAGACACTGCTGCAGGTCCCCCAAAAGCTTCGTCAGCCTCCCCCTACAGCTGGACTCTCTGACAACAGAGGAAAACAGGGGGACCAGCAAGCATTCGAAATATAGTCCAGTGGTAGATGCTGCACTAGTAGCAGAAAATGTGGAACCTGTGAAGGGCGACAGTTTGCGTGATTAAGGCTTCTGGTATTTTAGCTTCAGGACAATTTAATTTAGCTAAAATCTCAATTTTAGAGTTTAAGGGACTAATAACGGGCTAGACACCTCCGCTTGCGTTTGTTGTACATTACTTAAGGGACGATATAAGCAAGTCCACAGATACCACCAGTGGAGTCCATTGAAATACTATCCGAATCCAGCAAAGGTCAAATGCGAGCAATGTATATAAATAAATGTTCCTCGTTTCTTTACCTTTCCTCTGTGCTTGAGCTGCCTTACTTGTCATTCTCTCTCCATGGACCAGACTGTATTTAACATGTTGCTCTAGCAGCACGAAGTTTTTCTGCATCGGTAATCTTGTTTAAAAACAGATACAAAAAAAAAAGAAAACGAATAAGTCTACATAACCTGACAATTCATTCAGACCATCAGCAGCATTCATTGTGTGAGATGTAAATCTAGTGATGCTCCGGCAATTGTGGCCATATTTCTGTATTTGCATGTACCAGCTGCGATTCATGCGTTGCCTGCCCTGTCAACCGTGCCTGAAATGTTCATTGAAGTTTCGCCTGCAGCTACAGGCCATACCTCGATAAAGCCACATATGAAAATTTACACTTCCTACAAAAAACACGCGCAAAAAATTAAAAAGAAACGAGCGCTTTGACAGTTAACCTCATCACAGCCTCCACAGGGTGAGCGAGGTGAGTCGGGGAAAACTTCTGCCCTCGCCGTGACGTCACCCCAGTTCGCCGTAAGGGGGTGCCACGCGAACTTCTCGGGCAGGTCATTCCGCGTTTCTCTATGGGAGCGCGCGGGCCAAGAAATATCACGTGAATGGCTTGGAGGGACCGAGTGTTCTGCTAGGCGCCACCCTAGCTCAACACCAAAAGCGCGGAGGCCGCTATGGAAGGCAACGGGAACGTGTGGAAATAACGTTGGTTTCAGATGATTTCTGTCGCATTTAATAGGCAGACGCTAATGCTAGCACATAGTGTGAATACAATAAGTTAAAATGAGTCACTACATTATAGTTTCCTCAAACAGAATAGTTAGTATTGTGAGCTAAGCACCAGTAGGGTGTACGAGGATGGTGCATCCAGTCCGCCTGCTGGAGCCCACTCCGTGATCGGAATAAAAAATCGAGTTAGATGATGCGCAGGTGGGCCGTGACGCTCTTGGTGAATGTTCGAAGTGAGACACTGTTGATTGGTAGTGAACTGGTGACTGGCGGGAGAGGGGGGGGGGGGACCTTTAAAGTTACACTGCACGGGGTGCGAAGGAGTTCTAGTGAGCGGACGGGTTAAAAGGGGCTGCAGTCCACCAGTGCGAGTACGCCGCAGGGAGGAGGCAAAAGGAAGCGAGGAGTCCGGTAGCAGAAAAGTGGCTAGGAGCCGATGTTGAAGCGGGTCCCTGCCGACTGGACGGAGGAGGTGCAGTGCTCGATAGGATGGTGTTCGGAGGTCAAGTTGACGCCTCATAATAAGGTAGGAAGCGCGACGTTGCACCGACTCGGGGGAGGCAACAAGATGCTTGGTTGCCGAATCCCACACCGAGCAGCAAAACTCCAGGATGTGCAACACCAGTGCTGCGAACAGCAATCTGGGCACATCGGAACTGGCTCTTCTTGTGGACCGAATGACGAAGCCAAGGAGTAACCTTTCCCCGGACACGGCGGTTTCGACAAAGCGATGGAAATCGAAATGCTGGTCGATAATGACATCTAGGAGGTGGATATGCGTTGTTCTTGGGATCTCCACTCGGTTCAGGAAAAGTGTTGGAGGGGTCGAAGGTTGGCGCGAGGCAGTGATGCGCATGGTAGCGCATTTGGTTTAGTTTAGGGGAAGTTTGTTATCGTTTGACCAGAGAAGAATGCGATCTAGATCAGCTTGTAGCTCTTTACCGAACGTACAATCGCAATAACGATGAGAAAAATCCTTAAACTACAGCCGATTATCCTCAAAACGTCGCCGGTCGTGGAGCGGACACACACAGATACACACGCGAAAGCGTCTGCTAGTGTGGTGAGCTACAGAGCCAAAAAACGCGGTGGCGGTTCAGCGAACTAGAGAAAGTACTAAACAAGCAAAAGCAAATGCGGCGCACTCGCGCCGGTCGTGGGTCGATGCCTCCCTTCCGACCGCCCCGACACCTTGCGGTACATTCTTACGTCACAGGGCACTGGCGGGCACTTTGAATTTTTTGGGCGTGACAGAGGCCCTTTAAATATAAATAGGGTCAGGATGCGTGTTGAGCCACGTTTTTGGCGGCCTCGGGTTTAGCCGTTGAGTGCTCCTTGCGCTTTCGCTGTGTCGGGTGCTGTGATGATTCTATTCTTGCCTGTGTGGCGCAGTATTTTCTCCGTCCCGCGATCCATGGACCTCCGGAGAAATAGCCTGCCTTAAAAAGAGCGTCGTCTTTCCCACCAGGGAGAGGTTGTGGCCAGTGTCGAGTAGTACCGAAGTAGCGAAGACAAAATGAACTTTACGACACGTGTAAGATTCGTGGAACAATATCTGGAGCTCAGCTAGCGATATGTACGGGAACTCCGGTCCTCGTGATGTTCGAAGGCTTCGAACTTCGCGAACTTAGGCTCCGAAAAAATTCGATTTTTTCTTAGGTTTAGAACCTGAAGCTCAAACATGTTCGAAATTATTGCATTTTGCGAACCTGAATCATACAAAAATTGAAACCGTCAAATTTTGCAAGCCTCAATCCTAGAAAAAAAAAAAAAAAAAAAAAAAAAAAACCCACGAAACTGTTGATTTTAAAATTATGAAACTTCGATGACTTCGAACTTTACGATTCGATTCCGGGAAGTTGCAAAAGTTCCGAACTTTGCAAAATTGAACCCCCGGTAGGTTCGAAAACTGTCGAATCCGAACAATTTATCATCTACAGCGGGTAATAAATTAATAATGTCGCCAAACTGCGGCATGCAGACGGCAGTGATTGCTGTCTCACTCTCTAACGACTACCTTGTTGCTGTTTTTTGTTGTTTTATTTTGCACGGCAGGTGTTTGGCAGCCGGCACAAATTTTTTCGAGCATGGCACGCTTCGTTTTTCAAGACCCGTTTAGAGTTAGCTTCAGTACGAATGCAATTCTGCATTAAACGTTCGAGCACGATACTTACTTCGCGAGACTAATTTTGAGTTATGAGCAATTACGTACGAAACATGCTTCCATTTCTGAAAAAAAAGTACCTCGACGTAACCTTTTCTTTCTCCTCTTTTTCCTTTGTTTGTTTTCTTAAGAGGTTTATTTTCCGAGACTCCTGTCCTTTTCCACCACTTAAAAAAATGTTTTATGGTGGAGTTCATTGTCTCTTTAAAGCAAATCTAAAGTCCCCAGCACGCAGTTACACTGGCGGTATATAGGAAGGCTCAGATTGTGTGTCTCGACTCGCGGAATGCCAAGGACGTCGGAGAGAGCAGTTTGTTTTGCAGACGGACCGTGACGTGCTGTCGCTTCGGTTCCCCTCGCACTTCCGTGCACACTGGTATTGTTTCCCCGCGCGTCTCTCGACGTCTCGACTCGAATGTCGACAGCAACGAGCCGCCGCCAGACGTGGGCTTTCACTCGCCACTTGCTACATCGCTACGGAGACAGGCGGCAATCATGGGCGTCGCCAGGATTTTGTCTTGGGGGGGGGGGGGGGCAAACTGACAGCCCTTTTTGGGCGTGTGCGCTCAAGGGGAGGGGGGTGGGGGGGGTCCCACAGTAAAATACGAAAGAGCTAAATACAGCTTGCAAGATATACATATTTTTTATAAAACAATTATTTTAAAAAGTACAATGCATATCAGTAATTTCAACGTAAAATTGTTTTTATATATATGTACAAGCACAGTAAAAAAAAAAAAAAATTTTTTGCCTATGTCGCGGCAAAACAACAAAACAGCCCACTTAGTTTATAATTCTTTTAGAGATAAAAAAGCACAAAGATCTTATAGACAAGTATCGGCATCATAAATGTACCGTACACAATAAAATAGCGAGACAATGCACGCAAGTCACACGCACTGTCTTGCGTGTGACTTGCAAGTAACAGCAATGAACAATACCTTTTTATTTTCATATTAAACAATATTTGACGTTTATACAAGTTTTTAAAAGCTACCCCAAGTTGGCCTCTGCTCAAATTTACAACCCTAATTTTCCGCACAAAATTGTCTTCGCGCGTAATATTAATTCGAAGCATTTCACGGGTTGTGGTTCGTGGAAGACATCTGAAAGCTGCGTTAGCTGTGTTGGAAAGCTAGCACGGCGGGGCTACCACCGGAGGGGAGGGTTAGTTGCCATTGTCACTTTCTGTATTTCCTTGACGCGGGTTCCTTTAGCTTGCCATGCTCGCTCTGTCTCATTTCAGAACTGGAGTAAAATTTTAACCCGCTGGTTCTCATCTTTATATTGGCTGTTATATAGCTGATCAAGCTCAGCTTTGCATGAATGCTCCCACAGTTAAAGACGAGTTTGACAAACCTGTGAGAGTCGAGTTGAGGGCAAAGCCAATGTCCAGCTGGCTCTTTAAAGCCGGATGATGATCAGGAGTGACGGAGACAGCAGGTGCATCGATAGATTCCGGGTCATGACACGGCTCTGAGGTCACATGCTTCTTCGTTGCATATGATAAATTGTCATTATCACTGTCAGCTTTCCGTTTAAAAAAGCTTCTGATGTCCATTTTCACCCCTGACCCGTATCAGCCCACGGTTATATAAAAAAAGGGGGATTCGGTGCGAAATGGGACCCTTTCAAGCAACATGGCCAGGAAGAGAGAGCCAGAAACAGCAAAGTGGGCCACCCTGTCACAGATATTCGAGTGTCACGCGTGTGAACACGGTGGTGTCAACGAGGACGGTTCGACACTCCTTATCCCACGTGAGCTATGGCCCGGGGGAGCATCGTTGTTGACATGGTGCGGGCAGAGTTTCGCAGAACTGCATTGTCCAAAAGAGGACGCCTGGCCCCGATTTTGACCGCCCTCTTCTCCTTTCCCATGACCCCAACATACTATCGGCAAAGGAGAAGAAAAATCCAACGGCACATATACAAATCAGAGCACTGGCGTGAGCAGTGGCGGTTGGTTTGGGGGGTCAAACCCCCCCCAAAATGCCGAAGCTACCCCCCTCCCCCCCCCTACCCCTCTTCCCCCTGGGGCCCGCTCGCTCCACTCCTTACGCAGACGGAGCGAAGGGGTAGCGCGGAATATCTCCAACTCGTAGCTACGCCGATTTGTTCTGTTGGGCTTTTTGGAAGAATCCCACTCTGTGTAGAAGACGCTCTGTTTTGGGGGCATTTTACAGACTTTCACCCGAATGCCTGTGATTCCTCACAACACAGGACTGCGGTGTTCTCGGAAGTAAATGTTCCTAACTATGTTTTTTTTTTTGCCAGCTGGGCGCGGCTGATCGCAACTGACCGAGGGGAGACCTTTTTCTTTTCTTTTTTTTTTTGTGTGTGTTTATTGCTGAAGGATCCAAGGAAACAGAAGTGCGTGGATTTTATTTTTAGGATATCTTTCGGTTCCTCTGTTTGCTAAACAAGCTATTTCGCGACGTCATTCGATCCCCCGTACCCGAGAGAGCTGGGAAAGGGAGGGGGGAGGGGGTAGGCACTCTGGCTTGGGGGGGGGGGGGGGGCAAGTACCCCCTTTTGTACCCCCCTGCCGACGCCCATGGCGGCAATAACTTTCCGAGAACCTGAATCGCCAACTCACAATACAGCAGTGTGCGCCTGGCCAGCAGTCTGTTGCAGGTTTAATAGCTGGACAAGTCCATTCCACAAATCTCTTAGCTCTTCATGAATGATTTTCGTGCTTAATATACTGTTGTTGTTTTTCTTCAAATATGGCTTAGTGATTTCCTCGATCACTTTGAGATTGTTTAACTTGGTAGAGAAGCGATTTTCACTCGTTTGTTAGTCATTTTTTTTTTATGCGTATGTTTCATAATGTACATTTTCTGCACACTTGGATGCATCTGTCTCCATAATGGATAGTCAAGCTGTATACGGCAACTTTTTTTCCTCAGACACTCCCATCGATGGAAACAAAGTTACTATTATTATTATAGTCCCTGACAAGGTGATGATGATGATTAGGAATTCAGTGGCAGAGCTGTCCGTGCCTCCAGCTCAAGCTTTCTACCTTCGACAAAACTTCGGTGCAGTGTTGGGAAGTACTTAAATACATTGTGCTTAAAGTACTACTTCAAATATGTTTAGAAAACGTGTGCTTTACTTGAAGTTCATTCTCTGAGTATGTACTTGTACTTAACTTAAAGGAACCATGAACTTATTTTTTCAACTTCTTCCTCTTAAGCTTTCCTCTTCAACTCAAAAGCTAAATGAGAAACCACGTGTCGTGACGGAACGCGATGATAATCTTATCCGCGTTCCGCCACTGCTATTAGCGGCGAGAGTGTTTGGGTGGCGCCCTCCTATGGATACCTCTCGTGACGTCATTACCCCGTGAACAACAAGTTCGATGGTGCCTGTAATTAGCATGGTGGAAGCTGGAAATCCTTGCGCTTTTAAACCAATACTGCCAACACTGTCAAAATCGAAGTTCTTACATTACTCTTATTTCCGTCGATGAGGAATCCTTTGCTGACGTGAAAGTCAGCATTCGACCAATCGTGGAAGGCCGACCACCACGACGCTTTCGATTGGTCACGTCGCCAATAGGGAGTATTCACTGGCGGCCATAGCTGTGTGCGCAACTGATGAGTGCGTGCCGACAGCAAGCTTCCGCAGTTCTTTTGCCACGTGCATTCCGCACCATCGAGATTGCTGGTCTATGCGACCTGTTAATGTGACCTGGTTCTGAGAATGCGCTCTAAACATCGCCCTCAAATATGGCATCCAGTGAATACCCTCATAGCTTTGCGCCTGCTTCCCGAGTGGTAACTTTGGCGCGCCCCTGAGTTTCCCACGAGATTCAAGTCATTCTAAAAAGAGCTGATTTAGTGGTTTTCAATGACGCTCAGTAAGTTTCTATTGGAACCACATGTATTTATTCACCAATTAAAAATTTAATTAACGAATTTTAATTAGTTAGCCCACTTATCGCAAAGATTAGCCACCCACAGAATGTCCCCCTGGCCGTATAGCTCACCTGCACAAACCGCATAAATCTAACTTTCACAGCTTTTTTTTTAAAGAAATCTATAAAGCTTAAAACAAAAGAAAAACACCCTGTATATCAAACATTTAATTTCTCGGAGTTGACGGTGAGCAGACAAAGAGCAATCCACACAACGTTTCGCGGTTTCCTAAGTGACAGCCAACTTCAGTCAACTGAGCGAATAGATTACTCACATCAGGTTATCCCGCTATCAGCATTTCACCAGCGATTTGGTCAAAATGGTTCCTGGTTTTAATTTGAATAAACGACCCGTGTCAGAAAGCTAGATGTCAAAAAGAGGCATCGGAGGAAGAACGTGTCGATGGCCGTTGACACCAGAAAGCATCCTCCAAGCAGCTGACACCGCAGAGAAGTTCCATGAAGGGCGTTTCATTGATAAGAGAGATCGGTATGCGAAGAACAAACGTTCGCGCTCTGGTTGGCAACCGGAGCGGCGTTGAAGGCCGCCGCTCAGGCGCCGGGGAAGGTGACACGCCTGTCATCTTCTTCGGCAGCAGCAGCTCACTCGAGCGAATCACTCCTTCCGGATGTGGACAGAGCACTCGGGTTTCGCCCCGACATCCCCC
The DNA here is from genome assembly GCA_013358835.2 of Ixodes persulcatus. NCBI lineage: Eukaryota > Metazoa > Arthropoda > Arachnida > Ixodida > Ixodidae > Ixodes > Ixodes persulcatus. The sequence goes on along the minus strand of JABSTQ010011078.1, from coordinate 65,881 downwards.
TTGCACCTTACGACGGACCGCAGGAGGCGCAACGAGCCATCGGAGCCAATCCAATGCCGCGTGAGTGTCACGTGCCCTTGGAGAGGGACGCAACGAAGCGCGAGACACGTAGTCACATGATGCGATAACAGCGCTGGATTGGCTGGAACGGCTCGTAGCGTCCGCTGCAGTCCATCGTTGGGTGAAACGGATTAAATGAAAGGATCGCTTTTTTTGTTTTTTTTTCGTCTAGTCACTTTGTTGTCGGAAGGCGTCGGAAGTGTGCGCGTAGTCTTACGAGCGAGTCCTGGTTTGCGCCTCGCGACAATGCAATGCTTTGTATACGCATACAGAGGAGGTCGTCGAGCCCTGGACGCCTTCCTTCGTGTCGTAGTCCAAGATCCGAAGGAAAAACACTGAAAACAGGAAGGAAAACACAATCGTACTCGTTCTTTCATTCAACTCCTCGGAGCTATATCTAAAGCGCTGTTCACACATTTACAACCGAGTACGACCGAGAGAGACAAGGACGGTTTTTAAGCCTCTTACAACGTCTTAGGACCAGCTCCGCAGCAGCGCATCCGGTCCTAAGACGTCGCAAGAGGCTTAAAAACCGGTCTTGTCCCTCTCGGTCGAACTCGGTTATAACTTATAAGTATGTGAAGGAGCCTTTAAAAACCGGTCTGGTCTCTCTCTCGTCTTACTCGGTCGCAAGAGTGTGAACGGGCTTTTAAAAACCGGTCTGGTCTCTCTCGGTCGTACTCGGTCGCATAGGCTCCAACACTCCCGTTCGTTAAAGGAGCTGTGCAACGATATTCAATTGGAATGTTTTTCACTTTACACGAGCTTACTGGCACTAGTGGGACTCAAGGATACTCGCATGCAATGCCACTGGCCAAGAAACTCCTTTGTTGCGGTGTAATTTCAAGGACAAAAGCGATCATTTTCATTCAATCTCTCCCTTGCAAAATTCGATGACGTAACGCGGGGATCGCAGTACACCCGTATGACGATATTTGAATGCGGTTCATAGATTGGACCCGAGCATTGCGTGGGCACTCGATTTAGGCTCGTGATAATTGATAGCTCGAGAAGCATTCGAGTAGTGGCCCGTGTCCAATCGCTGCAACGACGACAATAGCCGAGCCATAACAATGTCTGGAACTCAGCGCGTGTCCTGTGCTTTGCCAACCCCAGCGCGTGGCTATGATCAACATTGGCGGCATATAATCGGCTCCAGATCAAGTGGCCGCTTGTTCTGGCTGCGAGTTGAGGGCGTGAACGCTGCTCGTTGTTTTTTAACGCTTAAAATTTGAGACACGGATCCGTGTGGCTGAGAAACTTTGATATGGCTCGAGGCGCCAATGTTCCGGCTAGTCCCCTGTGCACGTTGCATGTTAACCGCGTGCTCTCGGCCGCGTCACGCAGTGCCAGCGCTGCCTAGTTTGCTCGGCTGCTAAGCAAGACAAGCTAGCCCAGCCAGCTCATCTAGGGTGCCTTCATGTGCGCTTTGCTTGGGGTGATGACATCTGGCCATTTTGTTTCGAACGCTTATTTTTATTTTGTGTTCTGAAGCGCGTGAAAGAGCGTGTCCCTGCAGGCGCTCGTGTCGCTGACTGTGCTAAGGCGACATTTTGTTTCCTGCGATTTCTTTGCATTTTCCCTGTGAGCGCGTGCTGTTGGCATCGGGTACTACAAACGATGGCATCACCCTAAACAGAAGGACATTGAGGCACTCTAAGCTCATCTATAGACGATTGCAAGCAGGGCATTCTGGCCGCAGCCATTTCTTTGCTCGTGCGGTCAAGTGCGTGCGTTTACAAGCTTGCCAATGCTATAGACGTTCACGCGCGCTGCACATGCTTGCACGCATGGGGCACCAGTGATGCGCCATGCTCGCAATTGTCTATCGGAGGATGCCAAGCTGGGTACCTCTAGGCTCTTATACACCTTTTTCCACAAGGGCGCAGCCATCTTGAATGTCGTCCCTTCTGGTATGCGGTAAAAACATCGTTTTGATATCGCCACGCCGCTGGAAGGTGTTTACGAAAAATGTTCTTGTTTTACCTCACCTATATTTCCTCGCATATTCCAAGTTGAAATGTGTTATTGTGTTTTCGTCCCGCATAACAGATACGGAAGCCACTTGACTGAAAACGACAGAAAACAGAAAAGGTCTATATATACACTGATATGGGCTTCTGATCCGCGGTGCAGCAATTTCTACATGCTTTTGTGCAAGACATCATGAAGTGAGAAAAACATCTCGCGGATTGACTCGTTAATTTTCCGCGAATAAACCAATAACATTTGCTCGGCATAGACGTAAAGCAGGCCCTCCCTTTCAAGACACACTTTGACAAGGGCGTCTGCTAGAAAGGTAGAGACGCACGGAGATTAGATTTCTCTCATCAATACGATAACAAGTGAAAAGCAACTGGAGGTTACGGAATACTGTTTAAACGAACAAAAAGTTAGGGCTCAAGCTAGCTCGTGATATTGAACATATTTTAAGACAAAACCCTGAGACTGCAGAAAAAACGAACGATTTTCTGCGTTGAGTCGTCTTTTTTTTTTTTTTTCCCCGTCCCGGGGTTTTGTCTTCATTCACTTTTTCGCAAGAAGGGGCTGGATATTGGTTAAATTAAAGTGCCCAGATAAACGCACTGCTCACAAACAACGGTATTTCTTGAGGTGCCGACTAAGTTGGGTAGTTTGAGTAGATCGTTCGGATAACTCCGATATACTCGCTACTTCATCGCGCCTTTGTGCATGCATACCCTATCAAAGTGTCAAAGGTATCTAGGTGTTTTCATCTTAATTCATTCACGTGCTTGAGGTAGATATTTTATTTTTACAAAAATATATAATGTTTGGGTTTATACTTGAAATAATAGAAAAATGCAAACGGCAAGATTGGCGATTTTTTTTTAATGTTTTTTAAACGGTTGAGGCCAGAACTGACGTTTCATCCACCCTGTGGGGGACCGAAAGTTTGACCGCTCGCTATTTTGTCAGTTCTACTTTCAAACTTTCAAAATAAATCCCGTTATGCTAAATGAAAAAAAAAAAAAGTATTGTATTTTAAAATCATAGTAAAAAATGTCTAACAATCTCCCGTTGATAATATTCGGCAAAGTTTTGCAAGTTCTTATGTGAAGCCTATTTAAGATATTTTAATGACCTTGATATCGCGAGAAAGCTCAAATGTAGCTATTTTCATTAACATATATATGTAAAAATGAAAATCTGTTATATATATTTACTTAATTTTCTATCAACACCAAGGTACGATCGTGATTCATCGTGAATTATAAGTAAAATTATAGTATTGTGCGTACATAACCGTAAATGAAGCTTGAATCGTGTTAAATGTGCGTTGGAAAACGGCAAGCTTCGTCGCGGATCAACGTAACTTTTACTTCCCATTGCGCACAATTTTAGATATGCTTTAAGCTTTCGTGTTAAGTATTGATTTGAAGTAATAAACCATATTAATGCCACAAAATGTCCCAAAATATGACCTATGTGAGGGTGCTGTCACAACGCACTATAGATAAGTTTCAACCTTCAATTGAAGTCACACGAACAAAATACTATATTTTCTAATTATATTTTCGGACAAAACACCATCATATTCGTTGTTCAGGCACGTAGCCAGGATTTTGTTTTTGGGGGGGGGGGGGGGGGGGGGGGCGCCCATGACAAAATGCTGTATGAGGGGGAGGGGAGGAGAGGAGGTCCCAGCAAAATTCGAAGATTTCGAGGGGGGGGGGGAGGCCCGGGCCCCATGGCCCCCCCCCCCCCCCTTGATACGTGCCTGACGTTGTTACTAGTAAAAAACAAAGCAAATAATAAAAAAGAGTTTTGAATAAAATTGGTTTTAAATTTGCAAGGTTTTCGAAACATTTAATTGCTCATTCAAATATACAGCGTGTTGATCCCCACCAAAATATTAGCTATTTTCACCACAAAAATAAACTACGCATCGTCGAGCGTTTATTCTCCGCACAAACATGATGCCTGTGGTTCGAACCAGATGTTTTAGCACTAACCGTTATCATATTCAAAAGTTATGACTGTGATTTTCTGAAAATTTCCATGGGAGAATGGGGTCCATTTACCCCCGATTTCGGTAACTGGCGCCATAGAACTCTCTGTATTCTACGATCTGTCGGCCGCCATATTCACATTAAAAATTTCAGGAAATCCCGCTTAACTTTTTGAAAATTCCGGCCGGTTAGTGCTGAAGCTTTGGCACCTTGTTCGGATCGCTAGCGCTAAATTTGGGCAAAACATAAATTATCTCGGCCATAAAAAAAAAAAAAAAAAGCTTGAAAATGTTTTGGGGACACTTTTTATATAACGGATTTTATTTTATACATATAGAATTTATATGCACTAAGAAGTTAGGTTTGAGATTTTTCGTGGTATCAAGGTTAATAAAATTCCTTATGTATGTGAACTTGCCAAACTTTGCCAAAAGTGATCAAAGGAAGAAAGTTCGACTTTTTTGTTTCAAAATTATTATAAAATACTTGTTTTTCTCTAATTTATTCAGCGTCATAAAATCTATCTTGAAAGTGTCACGGAAGAGTTCTAGTTCAGAAACGTGAAAAGTGAAAGCATAGCGAGCGGTCAAACATGATATCTCCAACAGGTGTAAGAAACGTCAGTTTTTGCCTTAGCCGCTTGAATGATCAATAACTTAAAAAGAAAAGCCGCCAAGCATGCCGTTTGCGCTGTCGTTCATTTCAATAATTCCCACTGAACGTGTATTTCTCTTGGTAAAAATTAAAAATGAAACCCCAAACACGTGCCTGAATTCAGACTAAAAAAGAAAAAATCCATCTACAAAAATTATTTTATGAAAATAAAAAAAAGCTTATAAACATATAAACATTACCATCTGGAAGTCTTATTTGAGGTGCCAGGGCACTTGGGGAAAACAAGTGATTATTGGTGCGCCGAGAAGTCTAGCTCGGAATTTCGCACTTTTCCAACTGCCCTTAAAAAGCATGGCTCGTTAAACACTTTTTTGTTTAATCTTTGTTTTGTAAATTAAAACTTTCCTACACCCTGGGAAAGTACAGTGCTTCCTTAACTTAATGCTGCCACGAGATGGTTCGTATATCCGGAACGTTTTGAGCTATTCCTGGGCCTAGTGGTCGAACCAGGTCGAACTGCGTGGTGAAGTCTTGACTCCCCGATCACAACCCAGCCTGTCGAGTTATCTGCCTAACTGCCCTGAATACAACCCAACTTTTTTTCTTAACAATGTCGGCGTGTAACTACGGTAGTTTTAGGGCAATGTTACCCTAAATCTTCGCTAGATCTAAGTTAGTCTTGCGCAGCACTGCATGCGAGAACCGGTTTTCCCACGCCGCCATGTATCTCTCATGGTGAAGCTCCTAATGGTGTATTCACACGATGGTCACGTGCGCCACATATCACGGATGCTTGCTAATCCCCGTGCTCCGCCGAGAGACGAAGATTGGCCCATCGTTCGGGTGGTTCTCATTTGAACCCGTTCGCATTTCTACCTTCTCGTTTTTACCTTCTCATTTCAACCCAGCGCAAAACTACTTTCGCTTTTCTCCCTTTCTCACTTAAACCGTTCTCAAAACATACTTTCGCGTTTTGACCACTCTCAAAACTACTTTTCTCATTTTAACCTTTCTCCTTTCAAACTTTCTCGAAACATACTTTCTGGATTTGACCATTCTCAAAGATACGTTTTCTCATTTCAACCTTTCTCATTTCAAACTTACTAAAATATACTTTCTGGTTTTGACCATTCTCAAAGATACGTTTTCTCATTTCAACCTTTCTCATTTCAAACTTACTAAAACATAATTTCTGGTTTTGACCATTCTCAAAACGGCTCTTCTCATTTTTAACCATGTACGTGATCAGGCTAAGGAAAAGCAATAACTTCAGCGTACACTCACGGGAAACCGAAATGAAGGAACCAATGACATTATGAAGTCCAGGCACCTGAAGCTTCATTGCGCCTTGAAATTAGGGCTGGGCGTGGATTAAAACGTTTAACCCAATTGATCTCCACGTTAAATCGATTGATTAATCGATTAATTGGCCTCGCTCATTTTATGCAAAATATTTTTTTTTAAAAAGCTTTTTTTGTTGTTGAATTTGTGACAAACGGCGGATTATACCATTTGGATTTCGAATCAGCCTCCATGTGTAGTTCAGAACAGTTCAAAGACACTCACGCTCAAAGGTTATTACTTCAGCTGCATGAGTTAAAGAGGTTCGTTGATATTTTCCGGTAAGATCAACCTGCCTCGATTGTTCACAATAGTCTCTGCTGCGCTAAACGGACACTCGAATGGCGTTGAAGTGGACGGGACACGTGCAACCTACTATAATTGTCTTGAGTTACAAATCTCGCCCCTACAACTTACTTTAGGCTAAACTTTAGCCTAAAGTTTGCCCTTCATACAGGTGTACTCGTCCACGTCTGCGTGGTGAAAGCGCAGAGTTTTCACCTTTTTAGGTTTGTCAAACTTTTACCGATTAACCGGTTAAAAAACTTAATCACAATTAAATCATTAGTCGATTAATCGGTAGGTTAATCAATCAATTTCCCAGCCCTACTTAAAATGCATCTTGGAGAATGACATCTAGAGGCCATGCCAATCCACGGTATGACGGACGACACATAGGCAAATATACAATGATCGTAGATCTGTAGGACCACTCCGACACCGGTTGTAAATAATTCGATATCCTCACAGGGCATGCCAGATGAGCATAATTTGCATCCGATGATTCACGACCGAAATGAAGAAAAAAAAGCTGTGCCTGGTAAGAAAGCCCTCAAGCCACACAACACCTGTACCTGCACATTTCGAAAAAAAAAGAAAAAAAAAAAAAAAAAAAACGCCGCAGCTTTTAACGCCTGTCTGCGTTATGGCGTGCACACCCCCCAGCATTGGAACAATGAACAGCCCCCAGCGTAGACGTGATAATCTCAAAGAGTATGCATATAATACTCGCATTCTCGACGTGACCACCGAACCCAAATTAATCCAACATCATGATCTCGGAATCTTTCTGTGGTACTTACAATCAATAACACATGACGAGCACAATGATTCAACCACTCCACAAGACGACAAATTAACGACATCAACAGCGCCAGAGAAAAAATTAAGTACCAGCGCTAGCACTTTTGAAACCACGTCACCATGTCACCATGTGCCCAGGTAACTACGTGCACAGACTCGGGGCGGCACGCAGGCATAAGGAAAATTGTTTCATGGGCTATGCACAATATGGTGCCAATTTGCAGCATCCTCTGTACCACCTTCGCTTCATCTTCAACCTTCATCCTCAACTGTTCCTCCTTCTTTCTGTACCTCACTGCCCTTTGTTCAAATACGGTGTTCAAATAAGAACGGGTTCAAATGAAAAAGGGTCGAAACGCGAAAGGTTAAAACGCGGTGGTTTGCGAATGGGTTCAAACGAGAAGGGTTTAGATCAGAATGGGTTCAAATGAGACGGGTATAAATGAGAAAGGGTTGAAATGCAAAAGGTTAAAACGCGAAGGGCGTTTCGCGAATGGGTTCAAACGAGAAGGGTTGAAATCAGAACATCGTTCCGGCAACAAGATGGCGTTGGATGACAAGTTCGATGGCGTGTGCAAAATGCACGTGGGAAGAATCGTCGCATTTTTACACCAACAGCGTCAGTTTGAGTGTTGACATTGCTTTAGTGATATACTCACAGGGCGGAGATTTTCTCCAGGTAAAGGGATATACGTCACCGTATTTTGAGGCTACGTTGGTCACGTCACGGACGCTTGCCAATCCCCGCGTTCTGCAGGGAGCCGAGGACAAACCGTTTCCTCCGTGCCCAACCGCTCCGCTGAGAATGGAAGATTGTGTCGAACAATGACTTCGATTAGTTTGATGATGTGCGTGAAAAGAATGGTGGATGCTTGAAGTCGCTGCTTTCTTAAACCAACGTCAAAGTTGACAGTCCGACGATGCTCTTATTTCCGCCGATGAAAAAACAAATTGATTCGAATGCCAGACTGTCAACCTTGGCGTTGTTGGTTCAAGAAGATGACGACTTCAAACTTGTATACCATGCTTTTTGCACACAACATCGAACTTGTCGTACGACGCCATGCTATCTTTTCAGTTTCAGTGTTACAGAACGAAGTACCACGAATGTATGCGTATGCTGACTAGCCATAATGAGAGCATGTCCTCACAAATGTCCAACACTCCGATGGTGATAGCGAGTGAAGTGAGCAGATTGAACTTCGGAAAGGTTCCAACCCGTCAGGCAGAAATGTATCTTTTTCACTCACCCTCAAAACCCTCGGCGTCCTCCCCCCCCCCCTGTCGGTGCGCCACTGCCTCCGCAAGGTGCTGACAAGCCAGTACGATTGCAAGCTTGCCAAAGCTATGTTCACGCGCAAGCTGCACGCGCTTGCACGCATGGGGCACCAGTCATGCTTGTAGTTTCGCAAGGTTCACCCTTCTCCTGCAACCTGGATAACTTGACCCAAATGTTGAAATGTATGTCTTTATTCGCCTTTCCTCCAAGTGCGGTGCACGACATTGTTAGCGCGAACAAGTGACCATCGGTTTTTCCCATTTTTCTTTCAAAATCGAAAGGCTGCCGTTAAAACTAGTAGTGTGGCGAAATGTAGTAATCTGGGGTAACTAGACCTTTTGCAAGAATCCCAAAAGGCCGCGCGCCAAGTCCTGTACGCTGCTCCCTGAACGCCACAGCATTTGCCCCATGACGCTGAAGAAAACGAAAACGAGGGTAGCCCAGTTGCACGCCTGCGCTGCCTCCGTCGTCTGCTACAGCCGTTCCCGGAGTTCCTTTCGGCACCGCGGACGGCGCTGGACGTTTTGCAAAAAAATGCGCCGGTCGTGTTCGCGCTAACAGTGTAGCGTACGGTACCTCCAAGGTGCCACACGCCATACTTGGGTAGTCATTAAAATACAGTAATTTAATTACTTTCTTTGTAATTGTAATTAATTACTTTTTGGCAAAAAGAAGTGGTAATTGTAATTCAATTACTTTCTAGCGTCAGCAATTGCACAATATCAGACACAATTACAATTACCTTTGCAAGACTTTGACGCGCCAACGAAACCTCTGAAAGCCTCAGCGCTCACACAAGCGGCCTAGCGCTCGGTGACAAACTCGCACTCAAACACACGCACAACAAAAATAGCATCGTGTTGTTTGTTGTTTACACTGCGGGCTGAGAGACGATCCTCGTTGGAGCCTACCTCAACGGCGCCGTGTGGCGCTGTCTGCGGTGCGAGCAGAAAACAATAGCGTAAACAGGCTAAAATATTGAAAGAAACAAAATTCCGCTTGAGGTTTCAGCCGAGGTTAAGGATATTGTCTATAAAGTTATTTTGTTTTGCCACTTTTTTACGTTTTTTTTTTGTACTGTTGCATATTTCTTTCTTTGTATTATTTTCAAGTTGATTTCCTGTTGGTTTTAGTTCGGATATTATTTGCATAAACATGTAGGAGACTGACCTCGCACCTGCGAGCGCGACTCAAACCGGCCAGTTCTCGATCGGCGGTTTTCGGGCGGAAAGAAAACAAATTTCGAGCCGCAAATTGTGTTCTGGGTAGTTAGGCTCTCGTATATCAAGTACTAATAAAAACCTTGGCGAGCATAAATACCGTCAGTGTCCCTTTAAAGTTATATGGCCCAAGTCGGGTCGCTCCCAGAAATACGTAATTTATAATAATAATAATAATAATAATACATTTTATTGTATGGAGCACAGCAATGTTTGCGCGACGGGCGCATCAAAGCCAAAACAAGGCTTGTGGGCTGCTACCCTAAAATTAACACTTTAAACATTGCTACCCGGTATACAAAAGGAAATAAGACAGATTGACATACACACGTCCTTAGAATGTCCCAAGGTCATAGTCAGCCATTGGGTGCATGCAACACACAGAATCACACCTCCAAATACTGATGCAAGTACATAGATAAGGTTTAAAATAACTTAATATAAAAATAACGATAATCACAAAGACCAAAGTGTCGCGCCTGATGAGGAAAAGAAGAAGAAAAAAATAGTTTACGGAGCGAGGTAAGGCCTAGAAGCTCAGGCGGCAGCTGTGAGGAAAGCTTTGGAACGTAATATGCTCGTGTACTTTCACCGTATCGGGTATGCACAAGAGGTATTTGGAAAGGCTGCATGTGTCGGAGGGCACGAGATGATGAGCTTAAAGTTTTGAATTCAGAGCTCCAGAAATGTCGCAATATAACTGTATGAACATAGAGGGTGTGAAAGTCAGGCAGTTGAAGAATGTCGAAAAAGGTGGTGTCCTCAGGTACTTGCATGTTATAGGAGACACTCCTTAGGATTGCTTTAAGGATGCTGTCAATTCTAGCTCTCCAGAAAGCGGAACAATTACCAAAAACTAATTGAAAGTAACTACATTATTTTTAAAGTAATTTATAATTGTAATGAATTACTTTTCACGTAGTAGTAATTGTAACTAAACTACTTTTGGAGCAAAGTAGTTATAATTATAATTAAATTAGATTTTGGAAGTAATTTACCCATGTATGCCCTAAGCGCGCACACAGGACAATGAAGACGGAAACGCATTTCGATATGCACAAAGATTACGTTCCACATTGCTAAGAGTGTGCGAAATCGCGGCTCGTTCCTGTTTCTATTGGCACGCGCGGCGTTTTCTCAGTAAGGAATGACTGGATCCCAACACATCATGCAAGCGCAGCATCGCCCGTTTCACAGGGGAGTTGACACTTGTTTTGTGCCTGTCGGGTGTATATCTTGTTTCCGCAAGCGCACCCTTTCACTACTCAGTACCTGTGGCGTCACTAGGAGGAGGGGGGGGGCACCGCCCTGGGTGCCGCTGGCCCGGGCCCTACTGACGCCACTGCTCAGCACTCTGGGTCTGGGAGCGAACACGCCAATCACATCGCACTGTACGCTGGCGCCATCCATCGAACATAATACCAACTACAAATGAAACTAGCTGCCGCTGCATGTATGCGCGGGATCACGCTCTTAGCCATACCAACGTGCAGAGGGGAGGGGGGAAAGTGGACCGGGGGGTTCGCAAGGTATTGAAAGGGAAGCGGTTGATTGGTCCGGAGTGTGTGTAGCTCCCACCACCGTCAGCATATTGTTGTCTTTTGGTTTTACATTTTCGATTCTTAAAAACGGCTAAGAGAATGAATTAGCGGAGAGGATAAGCACCTTTTTGACTTTACAAGAGTCACATTAATCGTGGGCAATAACTCCGAAGAGAGTTGTAGTCATTATTTAGGGTTTTAGTCACGAGCTAGCAAGTTCAGCTGGCTCCACCTTGTGCAAAAAGGTTTTAAAAACAAGGTCTGCACCAGATACTTCTTCACACCGTTACTAGGCCATAGATTTTCCGGAAACGGCCCTAGACAGAAAAAAAAAGTGAAGTATTAAGTTTGAACCGACCTTATATTTTTGTACACAGACAAATGTTTATCAGCGTGTTTTCGGTTAAAACTGTAAAATGTATGGCCTAACCATAACCACTGGTTAGGCCACACAAAACACGCCTATGCTGGAAGCTAAAGAACTGCACAGCAAAAAAAAAAAAAAAAAAAACTGGTAAGCCTCAATTATTATTAAAAAAAAACAACAACTATACAAGCTTTATTTTCTTAGGAGGAAGCGTCGACAGACTTCCTTCGCAGCTCCAAAATTTCCCTTTGTACTCCAGTGTCCGTGACAAACACGACTCGGGACTTGAAGGTTCCATCACTGGCCACAGTCTCTTCAAACTGTCTGGTTCCTCCCCCAACTCCAAAGTAGCATGTCTTTGCAGCAACAAGACTGGAGCTTGGGTCAAGGAATCAGATTTACTAAGAGCATTTCAAAATGAATGAACACAGTACATTACAAGCACTATACTCTGTGTCACTTCGCGATGAACCGCAGCGTGTACTAAGAGCCACCCCAGAGAGTTCAGTGTTGTGAACACATCATGAGACTAAGCACATTGCACGTCACTAAGTACATTGCACGTCACTTTGCCCCTTCCAAAAGTTACGTAACCCTCGTGCAGCATGGGATTGGCTTCGATGGTTCGTTGTGTCCTCTGCAGTCTATCAAAAGATGGACCGCAGAGGATGCAACAAACTGTATGCAATGAATTGTAGATGGACTGCAGTTCTCGTTAGACACATTAGACATCGACACTTGTCCTGCATGGTTGCCTTCTCAACAAGTGAAAACGCCTGCAGGAATGGACAAGTCATTTGCTCAAGCAAGAATGGACAAGACACTTGCTCAAGCACGAATGGACAAGCCACGTGCTAAAGGAAGTATAGCGGATTCTTGATCGCAAAAGTGGGTTTTGAGGCTTTAATTAACACAATTTTGGAGACAAATACCCCTCGAACTATACTCTTGATCAGAGTAATTTTTATTCGCACATTGGGGTCTGACGAGCGGAGCACAAGTCGTTTTTTTTTTTTTTTTTTGTACCAAAATGAACTGTTACGTTTGCTGGATAAACATAGCACTACGGACAAGGACAAACAGAACAAGTGAACAGGATCGCCGCTTGTCCTGTTTTATGTTTTGCTTGTTACTTGTCATGTTCCTGTCAGAAATGTGCATCTGCGAAACCCAGGGGGCAATTACTTCATATGATGGAAGCGACCATGTTTGTTCAAGGGCATCAGAGCAAGCTGCGAGTAGTCCAATGATACGGCCACTGAGCAATAAACAGTGCATAATCTTCTAGTTAATAAAAGGGTTGCTCTTAAATAAACATTCACGGCCTCTCATAAAAAAGAAAAGGATGCAGCTAAGACATCCACCACATCACATAAAATTGAGAGCATACATTTTGGCAATGTTTGCACAGTTGGTTTTTTCCATCTTTAGTTTAACTTTATGCCAATTTTTTTATAAAAAATATTTTTGAAGCAGCTTAGTTATGATCGATGTATCCGATGTGCAGTGTTGGGCAGTACTTTAAGTACCTTCAAGTAGGTTTAGAGAACTTGTACCTTACCTGAAGTACATTCTCTGAACATGCACTTCTACTTTACTTAAAGTATTTTTTTCTGGTACTTTCCGAGGAAAGTACAACTGCCTACTTCAAAGTACACTCCCCAAATTTGGTCCTGTTAGATTTATACCACAAAATGATGCTTTGTCAACAAATAAGTGCCTTACCAATTGATTGTGCTAAATAGTTTGTCAGTGAGAATAAAACAACTACTTTGTGGCCACATGACTTGATCCAATACTTAACACCATTTCCGAAAATACGCCAAAAAAATACATGCCAGTAAAAAAAAAAAAAAGGAAAAGAAACTATAGGAGAATGAAAGGGCATCATGAAAGATTGTGTTAAACAGTACTTGTACTTCACTTCGAAAGTACTCTGTATTTATACTACTTTACTTGGGCCGAATGTACTTACACCTTTACTTGAAGTACATAACCCTCTAATTTACTTTGTATTTCCCTTCACATACTCTTAGATATATTTTACCCAATGCTGCCGACATGACCTCGCTATATGTGGTTTACTTTTACGTAGACGCCATGCAAAAATGTGTGACTCACAAGAAACTGATTCTTCAAAGCAATATAATATTATATGTGGTGTCATTATATATAGATGGCACTGCAGAAGTATTTTAATTCATCCCACAAAGGGGGGTACTTGGAAATGCACTGGAAGGAGCATAGAGGTAGGAAGCTTTTGGAGGTGACATGACGCTGTGGAGAAAGACACGCCCCCAACAATGACCAAAACAACGACACGCTACTGGACGAAAAGGAGTTGGCGCCAAGTCACCTCTCATTTTCATCCGATAGCGTCTCTTGGTTTTGGTCATCGTTGGGGGAATGTTCCTTTCCACAGCGTCATGTCACCTCCAGAAGCTTCCTACCTCCTTGGCAAGGAGCCCAACATTTCTTAATGCATTTTCCTGTCTAGATTTTCCCTATAAACTGCCGTTGTTACAACAAAACTTAGTATACAAGTCACACTTATGTATTTGTATGTTTTGCACAGCGAAACTGTATTGGTCAGCCAGCATATCAATATTGTGACTGCAGTAGACACACAAGCGTGAACCAGTTTAAATATTCTCGCCAACAAATTGAACGGGAAATATAATTCCCATGGCAAATTTGTGCAATTGAAATCCATAGTTGCAGAAAGAAAGAAAAAAAAAGCCTATGAGTCACACAATTGTAGAAGACACGAATTGAAAAAAAGAAAAGAAAAAGGAAAGTGACTTTACATTGGAAACTACAGAACTTGGGATATTGAGATGAAAACAAGCATTCTGAAATTGCTGCATAACAGCAACTAATCATGCACAGCATCGTTTACTACTGTCTTGTTTTACTGCAACATTTGTCTATTTAGGGAAGGCAGAAATATATGAGAAAGATATTTCGAGCCAGACACTCTTGCTTGTGACATTTTGAAAGGGTTGTGACTGGAGTTGGTTAATTCCAGTTCAAAAGAAAGCCCTTGCAAGTGTAGCAACTGGTTTTGTATTCAGCCCGATTTCTTTTGTCTTTCAATACCAGGGGCTCAACTGCACTCTAACCTAAACTTCAAGGATACATGAGGCCATGTGGCTTCAGGGACTTCTTGAAAATCCCTATGAGGTCCTGGTAAGTTGCACTGCTGTAGATAGTTTCACTTGTCAGGATGAAGTCGTAACTAGAGGAAGAGAACAGTCACAAAAGTCACATTCGAAGATAATGTAGAAAACAATACGTAGGACACGGGAATAGTTTTACTAATCAGGATTTAATTAGGAGCTGTAACGAAATATGCAACCCTATTCAAATTCCATTTAAAATTCGGGTTCTTTTATCAAACCGAGATCTGCAAAAATGCAAGATATTCATATCACCCAATTCGTGATTCGTGTTCTTCCCAATATATCAGAACAAAAATGTAGTAAATGCCTATTTTCGAGCGCAGTTCTTAGGCGCCCGTTTCTGGCTTGAGCGGCGTCGCCGTCGGCGTAACCGCGCGGTGCATTATGGGACGCGTGACATCACTGGTGACGTCTTCAGTGACGATGACGTGATCACACGTAACCCCCGTGAGGTCACGTGACCCCGGTGACGTCACGTGACCCCCGTGAGCTCACGAGGGTCATGCGACGTCACGAGGGTCACATGACCTCACAGTTACGCCGACGGCGATGCCGCTCGGAGGAAGGAGTAGCAGGCAGGATGAGGAGGTGAAGAGGAGGGAGGAGGGGTATACCCTCCTCTCAGTACCCTTCCCTCCTCCCCCTCAAGAGCTGCGCTCTAATTTGGCATTACAGGGAGTTGGAAACGGCTTTCATTTTTTTTTTTTATGGTTCAAATATTTAATACATTGGTCATAATAGCTATAACTCAAGTCTTTCAGTATTACAAAATTCCAATGGTTGGTGTTGATGAAGCCACAGAAAGGTACACTTGAAATCTGAACACACAAAAAGGGACATGCTGAACTCTCACGCATCTAGCATTGTTTAGACCTGAAAGCTAGAATCTCACACGGTGCGCAAGAGGTACAGTGTCCAAAGAAACAACCGAGTCGCACGAATAATTGTAACTTGCAGGATGCAAGCCCAAGTATAAATGTGCAAAATCCCAAGTATAAATGTGCAAAATCTCGTTCAACTTTCACAAAACACGCAATGACAGTGCAATCGTCAGGCAACTCGTGAGGGAGACTCCAAATCGCCTTCAAAAACGGGGAACAAATACTACAGGACGCTCACCACTGCTCTTTGAGGTGCTCGAGCAGAACCGACCAGTCGCCGGCCAAGAAACGACACCGCCGGTAGACTTCAGAACCAATGTTTGCAAAGGCATTGGGGATGGTCACCAGGTCGAGCACCTGTTTGTTCTGAAAGGGACAAGTAAGGGGGGGGGGGGGGTTCAATGGACTCAAATCCTCCACTGCCTAATGGGTCAAGACTGGTTTACAAACTTGCACTTCAGTGTACTCGAGTGGACTGCATTCCTTCGTAACTGCTTACAATATGCAAACACCGGCACAATCTATCAGGTACCTTATTTCCTTGCATATAATCCGCATCAAAATTTATATAAAATCATAGTTACGGGTTATACGCGAATTTTGGAGGGCAGTGCGGCTTTGCTGCAATATGTGCAAAGTCGTAGGGATAGATTCCTCAGAGTCCCTCTTCTTTGGTCTCGCCTAGGGACTTTCTAGAAGGAGAGCATGCAAACTGTGAGTCGCGACCGAAGTTCATTTTGCGGTCCAAAAACTGGCACGTATACCGAGCTCAAAAAAGCGCCCGATAAGTTCGTCGAGGAGAGAAGATCGCGGTCACGACGCGTCGACGGAGATCCGGCACGACTGCGACCTTTCCAGACGAGCCGGTGCGGAACAGTTTCAAATAGTGCCGCATCAGCAATTGCCTCGACGGCATGGATTACGACGCTACCTGCAACAACGAAGGCACCTCAGATAGCTGCAATGACTGCAGCGACGTGTGTAGAAAAAAAAAGAAAGGTACGGTTTTTAGCGAAATATGGAAATTGCTTCATGTGGCACGGGCAATGTGCGAGGTATTTTGATTTTTTCTGAGAGCAGCGACTTGGGGGTGCAGGTTATACGCAGAGGCTAGTAATACACACAAGCATACTAGACCTGGAAAAACATTTGTGAGCTGAATAATTTTTCCACTGTGGGCTCAAAATTTCTGACAATGTTATAAGTAGGGTTTTGTGTTCTTGTGGTCTACTAAATTCTGGGGTGTTTTTTTTTTTTTTTTTAGCTGTATTATTTTTCACATATCCAACGTTTTTCATTGTCGGCCAAAAAAAAAAAAAAAAACGGTGTTTACTGGGTTTTATGTTTAAGTAAACAAGGTATAGATGAAGAATTCCCCAAGCACAGGGAAACATGCGCGTAAGCCGAACGCTTTGAAATCGTCTCGGCACCGATAAGAGACGGAAACGAGATCAGGTACCTGAAGAAATCGGCATCCTTGTGAACAGTTCAGTGCCAGCTGTGTCTCCCAAAAAAAGGAATGAATTTCGTTCCTCGTTCCTTCTGATTTCTGATTCCCAATACAAGTTTCATACGTGAAAAAGGAACTCTTTCCCGTTACAGCTAAAAAAAAATGGAATGCATTGTTACATATACATTACATCTGTATTTTGCTGATTACCATATTCAATTAGATCGAGAAAACCCCATCAAATGGGAACATACAGCTTTGAATACCGCGGTGGAAGAGCACCAGGAGAGGAAAACAAGCGGAAGCAGGGTTTCATTCGTTGATATATTCACCTTTAAAAATCTCAGCTTTTAACCATATTCATGTTTGTGGTGGGCGACTCAGACGAGCCAAATCTACCGTTACCCCACATTGCACGAGCGTTTTACAACCTAACAAAGTCCTTTGTTCGAACTTAACAACAGATGCTTCTCGTTGTTGCTGTGTCGCAAGACGAGCAAGTGAAGAAGAAGGTAGAGCTTTAGGAAAGCCAGTTCTGAAAACTACAAGTCCTTCTTCATGAAGGTTGGATTTGTTGTTCAGTTTGAAGGTGGGGGACAAGGGGACAAGGAATAAAGGTTATTTCTTGGGTAAGTGACCAATTTTCGGGATACAAGGGTGAGTTCGATGTCTAGTAAGCTGTTCTTTTGTTGTAACTGTAGGTCTCTTTGTGGAAGTTCAGTGATGGTTGTAGTCGGCCTTAGATTTCTGGGTGTTTGAGGATTCGTGGAAGCAAAGAAAGTAGCTGAGTTTGAAATGTCCCTCTTTCTGTGTCTTTTCCTTCGACTAAAAGTTTTGCTTTTTGTACCGCAGTCTCGGGCACTGAGAAAAGAATCGATGTCCAGCTCTCCTGCACCCGACTTACCAAGCGAGGATCATATTGTTTTTACACTTTAGAATTTCACTCTTTGAAATAAACTAAAAATGACCCCACTGGACGAAAGAAAGGAACGCCGTTTCTTTTTCCGCTCCAGTAAAAATGTAACGAGTCCCCGTTCCAATTCCACCGATGCAAAATGGAACGGCGGTGTTCCTTCGTTCCTCCTAAAAGGAACGCATTCCAGGAACACTGGTTTTTGGAACGCCGTCTTGGCGTTCCAAAACCCAAGAACACATTGACCCAAGAAAAACTAGTCTTGGGTCAATGCAAAATAGAGCCATAAAAGATTCTTACGTGAAACTTGGGTTTTTCTTATTCGAGGAAAGCTCTGATTCAGGGTTTTTCGGTTTGAACAGATTTTGATCAAACAGGGACTTTTCCGGGTGCCCTCTGCAGTACACAGCGCGCACAAAGTATGTACCTAAAGCCCCACCCCCCCCACTCTGGAGACCTTTTTCGGTTAAAATTGAATGCAGCAAAATTCATTCAATCCACTTTTATCATAATGCTGAACCCTAGTTTTAAGTAGGGCTCAGCATTTTCGGTTTAAACCGGAAAACACGATAAAAGTCTGCCAAAATTATCTTGCCACATTCGGTTTTAATTGGGGTGTGCGAATATTCGAAATTTCGAATACGAATAGAATATTTTCCTTATTCGAAACGTATTCGATTCGAAAATTGCATATTCGGAAGTTCCCGAATATTCGGCCAAGGCTGAAATTCGAAAAAAACGGCGAATATTCGCACAAAATGCGAATATTCGAGCAAGTAACGAATGATCTGCCTACCACGGATTCCCCTATGACTATCTGAATTCACTGAGAAAGGCGTATGACGCGTGCGATATCGGTCTGCTCCGTTTCTATCTGTCCGATGGCAGCAAGACAGGATCCATTTCGGTTTCTTTTTCACCAAGCCCTTTGTTGTGTGGCGCTTTTATAGCAATATGTGATGTAATTGCGCATTCTATAAATTGATATAATAAAATAAACCTCAAGAGTGAAATATAATATAAAATAAATCTCGAGAGTGTTATCTAAAATAAGTGTTTAAAAATTGAAAAAAAAAAAGAAAAAGCTAGTTGCGAGCAGAGCATTGCATCGCCATCGATAACAACTCCTGCCACTCCCGCTCAGTCGAAACTAGGGATGTCGCGAACCTGCCCAGGTTCGAGTTCGACCACGTTCGACTTTTTCGAACCTTCAACGTGATGTTCGACAAAGGTTCAACTGAAGTTCGACTTTCGCGCGCTTGCGCGAAAATTAAAAAAAAAAAATCTAGTTGGCTCCATTTAGCGGAGGAAAAGTGCAATATTTCTTGGGTTTATTGGCATCACTGGTTTACATTAATAGCTAATGAAAGCGTTAAAAGTGCATATTTTCGCTTTTATATGGTGTAAACATTGGTAACCATTTTATTAAATATAAAATAAAGTACTTTCTAAATTATTTGTTTTACAAAAGTCAAAATATTTGTGTAGCAGCCGGGCAACACTGTCCATAAGTCTTAACTTCTTCGAACTTCAGTGAAATTTCGCAGGTTTTCCAAGTGAAAGGGTCTTTCTATTGGCGGAAATGTTGTCACGGCGCGTAGGGAGCGCTTAATTTTCTGAACACGCGAGCAGTTAATTTTCCTAGACGATAATTTGTAATGAGTGCATTACTAGAAGTATCTTTAGCCTTCTGCAGCCCAGTAAAATGCAGTTGCATCGATTTATTTTAAAAAGGCAATAAAACCTGCTGTTACCTCTTGTTTTGCCATTTTTTTATTACTAGACACATATTCGATATTCGATTCGATATTCGAAGCCCGTTGTTTGTCTTATTCGTATTCGATTCGTATTCGAAAATTTCAATATTCGCACACCCCTAGTTTTAATCGAAAAAGGTCACTTTCTTCAACCGTCGGGTGCACGAGAAGGTGTTTGGGTATGGGTATTTTTATGTACTTTGTGTGCACTGTGTACTGCAGAGGGCACTCGGAAAAATCCTTATTCCTTTTTAACACCCTCTCCCAAGCTTTCTGCAGTAATTTATAACGACTGTCCCACAAGATAAAAGATACAAAAGAGGCGCAGAGGCCACACGGGCCTGCGGAAAGCAATGAAAAGCTTATACGTTGCAGACAACGGCAGAAGGACGACAATGCAACTTGCATGGAAGTGAAATGTACGCTTGCTGTGTGGACCAATACCTCACTCGCTTATACTTGTGTGTGTGCATTTCTTAATTCTTGTTCCCGTTCGGTGAATAAACATGCCAGTTTTATTCCTGCCATTTTATGTAAACAGCAATTCTAAAACCAGAATACATATTCACCGGAAAAAAACAATGCAAACGTGTTTAGCTCTATATGTATTCACCCATAAAAATTGAAAATGCATTCAAAACAAAAACTGAAAAAAGTAGCCAAATAAAAATAAAAACCGAAAACGCTTAACTTTAGTTATAAGCAACAATTTCTCATAGATGGTGCATAGATTTAATCTCGCAAATACCGTTTAAACCTTCGGTCTGTTGTACGCAGTTCATGGGCCACCTGACAGGTGACACCGGCGTGCCCTCCCATCATAGACAACAAGGGAATAGAACGCGCTTGAGCACACACTCAAACGCAAATGTGTGAACCAGCCTTTAGGACGGGAGCTACTTACGTAGTCTTGAAAATGGACCGTGGCACCTCTGATCCCACCGACGTGCCCCGGAAGCCCAGCACCACATCCGAGCTGCGCCATCGGCAAAGAAAAAGGTGTCAGTTTGGCAAGGGCACGCGTGATTCGAGTTAAAGCCCCTCAATGTGTTTGCATTTGTTTCACAAGCTGCATCAAATACTCCGATGCACGGGGCCCGTGCTGCATTTGGAAGCAAATGGCAGCGCTGTACTCAAATGACCGGCCCTTGAAGCAAAAGGCAGCGCAGGCACTCTCTTGTGGCACACGTCTCACACATTCGCGTAACAATGGTTGTCGATACTTGTAAAAGAAACGCTAGGAATGAATTTGACTAAAAGGCTCGAGTTCCCCAAGCGTGCTATGGTTGTCAAAAGTGACAGGGTGGCCTTTCTGAAAAGTGGACCCAATATTTGAGGAAGCCCTATTTGAGGGCGATGTTTAGAGCACGTGCTCAGAACGAGCTCACATTAATAGGCTGCTAAAACCGGCAATCTTGATGGTGGGGAATGCATGCGACGAAAGAACAGTGGAAGCTCGCCGTCATCAGACGCTCAACAGTCGCGCACACAGCTATGAATGCCCTATATTGGAGGGGGAAGGGGCACACTAGAGAGTAATACAGGCGGCATAATTACACTCTAGAATGCAGGTCAAGAGCCACATAAAATATTGAAACTGGATCATCTTATAAGAAAGCTTAATTGCCTGTTTCGTATGATACACCCGAGTGATACTTTCAGGAACATAACAGAGTAGGTGAGCTTGTTGAATAAATTTGAGCCTACTCAAAGGGTTTTGGTGCCAAGTTCCGTTTCAATGTTTGCACTGTGCAGGGACATCGGGTTTGCACTGCGCAGGGACATCGGAACTCAATGTTCCGATGTCCCTGCACAGTGCAAACATTGAAACGGAACTTGGCACCAAAACCTTTTGAGTAGACTCAAATTTATTACAACAAGCTCATCAATTCTGTTATGTTCCTGAAAGTATCACTCACAATTAAAGTAGCTCATTCAAACCCACAGGCCCACAACGGTACAACCCAGACAACTTCTCCGGTAGGTAGGTCCTCTATTGTACTAGTGCCTGCTGCTGTGTTTCTCATGGTGTATTCGCACGAGTTATATTTTATTTCCGGGTATAAACACTGACCAACGCCTAGCTACTGCAACGAGATTGATTAGAGCTAAAATTTAACCCAGGTTTTACCTGGCATCACTAATGTTTTGGGTGAGGTTTTTGAAAATAAATGTTGCTATTTATTTATATATTCTTCTTCGATAGGTTTCTCCTTCGTCACCTCAATTTAAAACTACAGTTAGGATAATTTAGATAAATAAGTGGGGCTCTGTTTGTGTGATAACAGAATTTAAAAAGATGATGTTAGAGTGCTGTCTGCTATCTCTATGCGGGTCTTGTATTTATCCGGTCTTTGAAGAAGGACGTCCGCCCGAAACGTTGTGTATTCCTTCCCGTCCACATTCTTTTTTTAGTTTAGCACAATCATATATCTTTTCCGGTTTCGTCTTCAAACTTTAGTTTTATTTGAAAATATCTATCCTTAATTAAAAAAACGACTAGGCGTACCTGTAACAGATGAGTCGATGGTGAATCCTACATCAACCTGAATTTTCCGACTCCGAGCCGTTTGCGTGGGAAGACATCGATGGAGAAATTCAGAGCCGGCAAAAGAGTGACGCTCGCTACAAACTTTAGGAAACATTAGGGAGTTTTCGTCCATCGTTTTCGCCGTCCCACAACGCTCTCCGCAACCCGCTACGATACCCGGAGCTCTACAGCCGAGGCCATCGGCGCGCAAGCGCAGTTGCGGCCTCTTCGTTGCGGAGGGCTTAGTTGCGCGACGACGAAAACAATCTATGAAAACTCCCTAAAAACAAATGTATGGTTGCGAGTGTGGACTGGGCGGTCTCGCCCGGTCCACACTCGCGTTTCCCTGGTGTGAAACGGTGAGACAGTGAATTATGGCCCGAGGGTCAGTTCCGTTGACGGCTTGCACCCTCCTCCCAACCTCCACAGATGGTCATGCTCACTGTCACTGATGGCCTGCTCTTCAGTAAATAGTCTCCACAGCACGTGGTTTATTACCCCGGCTGGACGGGCAGTTTGTCCTTGAAGGGGCACTGACACCCCAAAGGTTGTGTATTTTTTTATTCTCTAAAATGATGCAAATTGTTGTCGTAGACACGCAAAAAAATACCGCATTGCACAAAAAATGTTTTTCCACGCAACGGCGTGCTTTTTTATTTTTAGCGTTTTTCTCTCCCGCTCCTTACCTCCTCGCTTCTCTCGATTTGTGACGTCAAAAATCATGAAATTTAGAAGCTTTGTAGGCGACATTTCTATAACATTTAATAACGGCAATCGTAAAACATCTTTTGCAACGCAATTGCAAACGCACTACGGCCCTTCTTTTTGAAATACCAAAAATCGGAGTCCGGAGTGATGTCGCTGCCTGGATTTGTATCCTCCCTCAGAAAACATGGCGGCGCTCGACGCACATAGCAGAGGATGATCAGTGAGTCGGACGAAGTGTCTTTTTTAGGTGCCCGACCACCTTTCAGACTTCGAAGAGGAAATCGTCAAACGGCCAAAACAACTGGGTTTGTGTTTGTGTATCGTAGTTTTGCCTGCAACTCCGCCGGGGCAGCCTTTCAGACGTCTAGCGTCGTCTGCTCGTTGTGATAGGCAGGCGGCATGGCACGCACGGAATAAAAAAAGTTTTTCCCGGTCCGCCGGCGCCCTTCTTTCCCGTTCCTCATTTTCTCGCTTCAAGTCGCGGTGGCAACGGAAGTTTGGGGCACGGAGGCGTGAAAGAAAGTGTGTGTGTGTGTGTAGACGTTGTAAAAATAGATGAGGGGGGGAGGAGAGGGCCAATGACTCGCAGGGCTCCGCAATATTTGACGTCAACACACTGGCGCGGGTGTGCGGGAACTTCAAGTTCGGCATTTGGAAATAGTTTTTTTACTTCACAAATACTCAATTCCCAAGCTTTGAATTTCGAGGGTAATGTCCCGGCATTGTTTTCAATCGTTTCGAATAATAAAAAAGTAGGATTTTGATGTGTCAGTGACCCTTTGAGGCTGTTCGAGGCGGGGTTTAAGCCGCACGTCCGGAGACTTCCTGGCTCGTGACGACGACCATTCCCCGAAGTGAAGAACCCAGGGGTCCAGTGGAGGTGGGAGAATTGGTAACGTAACGAACGGTTTAATTACATGGTTGCGATACAGTCGTCAAATCCAAGAGAACAACTGGAGCCGCCTCACGCCCCGCCTTATATAGGGTCCGTTTTCTCCCTCACTCTCCGCCAGGGCAGCAGGTGCGACCGCCAAGTGCGTTGCAGCAAAGTCCGCCGCGTCGTAGCCAGAAGTGCGTCGTAGCCATGGTTCTCCGCAGTTAGGCCAGGCCTCTCTCCCCTTCCGGAGCGCACAAACCCACACGCACACACACACACGTCCCGTTGACGTCACGGACACGTTGAGACTCGTTTTGGGCAGGCTTCGACAGGTGGACGACAGTCCAGAACAGATCGTGACTCGTTTCCGTACTCGTTTCCGCAGCGTTGAAACTCGGAAGAAGGTCGCCGAAGGTTCCATTCTTAACAAGGCCAAAACTGCCCGTTCCTTGGTGTGTCAGCTGTGCTGCACTCGGCGCAGCTTTTGCAAAGGCAACCTGAGCACCCGCGTCCTCAGCACATGGAGCGCGGAGTTGGAGGAACACAGGAGTAATTGCCTCTTACAATGTCAAGTGGAGCTATAAGCTAGCGAAGTTCCGAAAACGGGGTGCGTTTGGCATTTGCCCCGTGATGATAGTTATCGTTATTTCCATTTGCCCTTGGCACAACCTTTCCGAACCTCCCTACTGATGTCCGCACGGCCCCAGGCACAAGCAGCACACGACGATATTGAGGGAATATTTCGACAGACAAGTGGATGCGGATGTAAGAGTAAGCAAGAATGAAAGGGCCCGAAGGAAAGTTGAGAACTTGTTTTTCAGACTGTTAATCCAACTTTCAAGTCGGGGCTGGAGTCTGGGCTTCATCACCACTGGGCGTTCATTGTGGAAGATTGCAGTGTTCTCAGAAACGGGTGCGCCCCTACCCACGTTTGGGGGTGGGAGTCGCAGAGGCAAAAGTAGGGCTTGGTTGCCCTTTTCTTTTCATTTGTTTCTTCCATGGAATGTGGGGCAAGACATCTCCTTCTTTATGTTATGATAGTTACTCTTCATTTAATTTTTAAATTTGTGTTCGGTTGTTTTTCCGATTGTCAGCGAACAAACGGTCACCCCGCTTGCTCGGGGGGGGGGGGGTGGACAGTCTGGTTTGGGGGTGGCAACTGCCCCTTTTGCACCCCCCTTGTCGACGCCCATGGAAGACGGATATTCAGTGGGCCGGTTGCAGATTCTCTGCGGCTCCCTACGAGCTCGGGATGATTAGCGAACATCCGGGACGCGAAGCATGGGACCTCAAAACTCAATGTCGTCCAATCCCCTCATCGGGAAGAAACTCTGTCGTGCGAATAAGCCATTAGGGTTTATCAAGAAAATGAAGTGTGGAGATTTCAAATATGCCATGAAGAACCGAGCGTCTAGAGCCGATAACGCGTGTTATTAACTTGACCGGAACTCTGCGCGTCTTTTTCAGAAAGCGAATCCTACAGTGCAGCCCCAATTATAACAGACAACCGTTACAGTAAAACAAGCCACCGACAGACACATCTATTTTCGTTCCAATCTAACTGCCATAAAAATTTGTCATTGAAAGAGCACCGTGACTGTACAGCAACTCATCGCCTCCTTGAGGACATCTCAAACTGGAGGCGTTGACTACTTGACTAGAAATCATCAGATGTTTTGCTCTATAAAATGCAGGTTTCTTCCTGTGAACGTGGGGTGCACACCTGCTTGCAAACAATGAGTTAGTGAGTAACAAATCATAAAATTTCAAGTGAGACTTACGATGTGTAAATGCTAGTTCACGTATAAGTTGTTTATTATTTAAAACATTTGTTTTGCTGCCGTCGCTTGCTTGTCCCTCGAAATCAGTGGTCAGGCATGGAGGTGTTTCAACACTACATGCATGCATTTGGAACTACCCCGGAGTAATCGAGCGTCCTGCACGGCGCCTGGCAGCTCTCCCTGTTGAACACCCGCCGCCATTGCTTCCACGGAACAGCAGGTTTCCCGGGAGTAGGGAGGAAGGGGGGCGGCACCGCAAGGCTCATGGCTTCGCCTCGTCACTCCATTGATCCTCGTCGCCACTGTTGTGCTGCTGCCGACGAAGCCGAAGTGACACTCTCCAGTACCGGTGCAGAACAACATATCTTTATTCGTTCTTGCTCTTTTATAAATCTCGCGATGTGGCGCCGCTACAACAGGTTCGGTGTGCATATGCAAGGAACTATAATTGGTACTATTGAGACAACAGTGCTGCCAGGGCTACTCACATGAACCATGATAGAACGTTCGGCAAAAGTGAACCACCGGCGCAATCGTAGCGACAGATCATTGCTCCGTGTCTTGCTTTTTCTTTTCTTTTTGAGTAAAGCTATACGCACTCCATAGTGCATTTCGGTCGGAAATGGCTATACGCACTACGTGAAACTCGTATGAAACGAATATTTGCAACAAGTTTTCCAAGCGGTGGTATAGCATAGTGGTAAGGTGTCGGCTTCATACGCAAGTAGACGCGGGTTCGATCCGCGGTGGGCCTACTTTTCCAAAAAGATTGTTTTGTCGAGGCATTTGGTGATATTTACATTTCTTTTTTACGAATACCACTGAACAAAAACAAACGAAAGTTCCGGAGGTAAGATCAGGGACAGCGGGGCTTGGGTTGCCGGCTTGACGCCGCGAAGCGGCGTGTACTGGTTAAGCTTTGTAATTAGCAGCCGCATACCGTCGCCGCGAAGCGGCGTGAACGCGGGTGGGGGGCTGTGTTAACGAGCTCCCCCGTGATACACGCGCCGTTCGAAAAGGGTGACCCAAATGGCAAGAGCTCTAAGAGTAGTGCGTATAGCCATTTCCGACCAAAGTGCACTACGTAGTGCGTATAGCTTTACTCTTTCTTTTTGAGTAAAACTATACACACTCCGGAGTGCACTTCTAACGGAAATGGCTATACGCACTCCGCTAAACTCGTATAAAACGAATGGTCACAGCGACTTTTGTAAGCGGTGGCATAGCGTAGGGGTTAAAACGTCCGCTTTATATGCAAGTGGACGTGGGTTCGATCCGCGGTGGGTCTACTTTTTTTCCCTGTTTTTTTTTCTGGAATGTTTCGTTTTGTCGAGGCATTTGGCGATATTTACGACATTTCTTTTTGCGATGAACACTAAGAAAACCGAATGTTGTCGCCGAAACTTCGCAGAACTAAATGGTAGGGGACTCACTTTCCGGAGGTCCGATCGGGGACAGCGGGGCTTGTGTTGCCGGCTGGACGCCGCGAAGCGGCGTGTACTGGTTAAGTTTTGTAATTAGCAGCCGATACTGTCGCCGCGAAGCGGCGTGAACGCAGGCGGGGGCTGTGTTAACGAGCTCCCCAGTGATACACGCGCCGTTCGAAAAGGGTGACCCAACTGGCACGAGTTCTCCGCGGTGTGCGTATAGCCATTTCCGACCGAAGTGCACTCCGGAGTGCGTATAGCTTTACTCTTTCTTTTTAGTGTGCTCATAGATGGCTCACCTCGAGTATTGTTGTATCTTCATCGATGGTGAGGAAGCTCTCAACGTACTCCGCCAGGTCAATTGAACATTCCCATACCTTCATACCTCCTGTAAGACAACGTGTGCTACAGATTTCAGAGTTTAGAAAAAGGCGCTACGAGGTTAAACACTTCCGCAACACTGACCTTCGTAAACGCTCGGGACGAGGTCCAAGTTTTCGTCGGCCGCCTCCTTTAAGTCACCCTTTAGAAGTTGTTCCATTTGACCGCTGACTAGAAACTCGACTTTCATGCTCGTCAGATCCAGAACGGTTTTCTCTAAGGACTCGTGAACCTGTTCGGAAAGTAAAGTGGCGCGAGTCTATTTTGGCAGCAACATGAACAACAAACTCACGTGCTCGTGCTCCAGTCTTGGTTTGACCTCTTCGAAAGGTGCAATACGTTTAACAACAGCATGCTGCTCGTTTGTCGGACGTTCGTGTTCAACTCGTGGCTCATCATCGGCCCCCGGAACTTCGAAATTAAACGAAAAAGGCATTTTCGACTCCGATTTTCGTTGACAGACCGCCAGCCAAGCCGCCAGCCAACCACCTAGTACAAGGAGGCAGCCATTTTGGTTGTTGTCTAGCGCGATGGGATATTGAAGAATGCATGAGGCTCGAAGTTGTCCGGTACCGCCGGTACTCGCTCGTTGCGACTTTCAATAACTGACGTGAACAGTGTTTCGCACAGATTGCTTGGGGTGCTCGAACAAAAATAAGTGATCCAAGTGCCGATCTTGTACACGTCTTCTTTACTCGTGAAATCAAAACAAAAAAAGATGGAACAGGGACAAAACGTCAAAGTACCGCTTCGAGTTGAAAAGATGCGATAACGAAACCAGAACAGCACGTTCATCCGTCGTGAGGATTTATCCATACGACTCAGACACCGGGGCATAAGAAAGTGGTTCTATAATTATCACGCAAGCAGATTTTATCATTTACTTCGACAATGAAGGTTAAAGTGCCCAGCAGGGAAAAAAAAAAAAAATGAACTAGCCATTCCCGCGTTGAGTAGATGCGATAACGAAACAAAAATAGCTCTAAACATCAAACCCTCCCATCGGTTTCGGAGTTTGGCGTTCGGCCCCAACCACTCGCTTGTTTGCATGAGCTCTGTCCTCTATCTCGCCAATCTGCTATCAGCCAAGACAAGAGCCTCCGCAAAGGGGCTCTCCGCGTGGTGTCCGTCGACGGTTCGCGCGTCGCGTCTTTTGAAACGCAGAAGAACGATCAAGCGTAGGTTGTGCGTGATTCAAAAATGCTCGTCGGAAAGTTGGCCCTCGTGACAGGCGGCGGAAGCGGCATTGGAC
Organism: Ixodes persulcatus; assembly: GCA_013358835.2. Classification (NCBI taxonomy): domain Eukaryota; kingdom Metazoa; phylum Arthropoda; class Arachnida; order Ixodida; family Ixodidae; genus Ixodes; species Ixodes persulcatus. The sequence goes on along the minus strand of JABSTQ010011078.1, from coordinate 37,265 downwards.
GCGCGGTTTGCGCCAGTCTGGCCCTCGAAGGTGCCAAAGTCGTGGTAGCCGATGTCAACAAGGATATGGCACTCAATACCCTTAGGAGCCTGCCAAGTGAGTATAGTGACAGTCTCAGATTGTGTTCCATCTTTTGGCTGGGACAGACTGCGGAGTTGTTTGTGTTGCAGAAATTTGACGCGCATAACTCCGAAGTTGATCACAATTAAAAGTTAAAAACGCGTTTCTCCGCGAGTGAGGAGGAGGAGCGAAAAAAAAAGTGAGAGGGGTTCATCACGTGCGACCAAGCTATTTCCGTAAATATGAATGACCTTGTTATAACAATAATAAAATACATAAGGTTTATAAACTAGAAGTTAGAATTTCTTTTCGTGTAGTGCATATCACGTACACATCGCGACACTGTTAGCGCGAACACGACATCGGCGCATTTTCGCATTTTACTTCTAAATAGTATTAGCGAGCACGAAATTTTATCGCTTACTCTATAGAACTAAATGAGCTATTTCGGAAGCACTAATAACTTTGATGATATCCCTTGGTTTCAAAGAGAAAAACGGGAAAAACCGGTGATCGCTTGTTCGCGCTAACAGTGTCGCGCTCTGTACTGTGCACTAAAGAAAAGGGGCTCTGAAGAAGGGTTGTATCTCTTTCCTAAACCATATTATGCAACATGTCTTTGACGGGGATGGACGCTCATGTAGGGTAAAGTAATTAGTACAAATATTCAAATAGCGCTCTGTGGTGTCTGTTCTTTCTCTGTCCTTGTCTTAAAACGCAACCATGTTTTCTCACATACAATCGAAGGCGGAATTCGGTTTTTAGTTCATTGTGTTTAGGTGTCAATCACGCGTTTGTGTGCTAATATCTAGGCAACTTATTCACGTCATTTTATATCCACGTGTAAGGGCATTGTGCTGATAAAATGTTGTCTACGTACTTCAAATATCTCATAAGTCGAGCTCCGTATATTCGGGGGTTTATTTTTCTTTGAATTCAGAGGCGTTTTTTCGGCTTTTATTTTCCCCATAGACTCCGTGTTCATGGGCGTACCAACGGGGGTGGGAAGGGGGAGGGGAGGGGGGGCGCTTGCTCCCCAAGTTCTGAGAGTGTGTGTGTGTGTGTGTGTGTGTGGGGGGGGGGGGGGGGCAAGGCATGGGTTCTGCGCCTCCTGAAACAGCCGCCACTGGGCAGGGCAAACACTGGCCGGCGGCGCCCAAGGGATACCAAGGGCACCGTCCCCCCGCCCTGTGTGTGTGCGGGGGGGGGGGGGGGGAGGGAGGGAGGGAGGGAGGGAGGGAGGGGGGGGGGGGGGTCTGGTTTGTCCCCCCCCCCCCCCCCCCCCCGCACACACACACTCAAAGACAAGTTGGTGCGCCACCGTCTGCGTTTTTCGGTGTCAATGCACGGATTGGGTGTTTTTCTGTGCCAACCTTTTGGGCGCATGCACGTGACCCGAATATTTGTAAAACGTTCCGGTACCAAAGGGGAGAAAAAAAGCTAAAAAAAAGAAATTTTCCGGACAGTTTAGTGAACGCTTCATTCCTGGCCAAAACGAGAAAAAAGTGTATTTCCTTCCCACGAGACTTGAGGTTTTCTCATTACAGCTCAAATTCGGGGCTTTTCGGTATTCCTCGATTTTGATAAAATCGTCTCGGGGTTAATTTTCGGAGCTTATCGGTATTCACTGAAAGCGCGGAGCCCTACTCATAGTCATAAAATGGGTCTCGGCAATTCGTCGAAGGGCAACTCGTCGAAGGCCAACTTGTCGAATGAGCTCGCCGACGGACATTACATCGATGAGGGCATCTGGTCGTCCCTCTTTTTAGATTGCATTTGACTACTGCATTTGAACGCGATTATATTGTATCGTTGACTCGTGTGGGCCGCAATTTGTATAATTACTGTGCACTTTGCTGAATATTTTTGTTGCACCGTTTATCTGTGGGACGAAGTAATTATTTTTTATATGAAGTCCAACTCTCCAATAATGCTTTACAAACGACGTAAGTACCATGGAAAAAAAAAAAAAAAAAGGCCAAATCGAGCCGTTGAGGGGACCAAAAATATTGGGGACTTTCAGCAACTCGTTATTGTGTTCCGCCTTCCTCGTACCGCAGTACGGGAGCCTTCGAATCACGCTTTCTGGGGTGATACCGTGACCTCCGGGCCCGCGCTTAAAAGCATGCTTCAAAGGCTCCGGTAGTGCAATACGCAGAACACGGTAACGGTTTGCTAAAACTTCCTATTAACAGAAAGACAGTGTGGTACAGTATGGGCGACGTGGGAGACCCAGAAAAATAGCGTATTAGATTTCAGTCGTTTTAAACGCATTAAAGGGACACTGACAGGGTATCCCCAAGGATAAGAACTTTTAAGTCTGCCAAAAATGTTTTTTTTTGCCGAATCTCTTAAAATACTAAAATTAAAAAAAAAAATAAAATAAAATGATACCAATGTTTTGTGACTTCTAAAAGCTGCAAAGACGTTGACTGAAAAAAAAAAAAAAAAAGTTGCACAGCCACGTGATTTTTGGCAACTCTTTGCTTCTTCCTCCCCAGTCCAGTTTCGCTTTTGAGCAGTTGCGCTTTTTGACTTTATTAAAAAAAAAAATATACGTGACGTTGTAGCAAAATATTTACTGAGTAGTCTCCTGACATTATAATAACTCGCCTAACAAAAAGTTTTTTTGTGTGTGTTTTAGTGTTCTTTAAAGGGATGCTTCAATGAAACTTGAAATATATACCCATCGTGTTCAGAAATAGGCTGAGTATGGTCCACAATATCCGTAAATGACAATCGCACGTTTATATTTTGAGCCTGTTGGCTACATTTTTCCTTATAAACGGCCCACTCTGGCTGAGCGCTCGCAGAGCAGCCAGCGGAGAGCACGCGACATCCGGCGCAATCGTGACGTAGCCAGTCTCGGGACGAGCAAAGCTGAGCCGAGGCTGACGTCGACAGGATGCCCTAGCCGTACCAGCCAGGTGTATAGCACGATTGCCCTGCGTGCAAAATCCCTGTCGCAAAAGCCCCGCGTCATTGGCCCAAAGTACCATCCTCACTTTCCTCGTCCCACCCTCTCGCGCTTCAACCAGCAATGTTCCATGTCTTGACCTAATTTGTTGAGGGTCTACAAGGTGTATTTAAAATAAAAGGAACAACAAAATAAGGTTAAGTTGAACTGCCGAGTAACGTAAAATGTGGCCAATTGCATAAATCTGCATCACCAGCGATGCACTCCGCAGTCATAGAGGTATACTGTCACTATACTTAGACGCAGAATTATAGACCTTATCTACCTAGATGGATACAAATATTGTTTTAGAACGACGTAAGTATGGAACCAGTGTTTCTGTGATAAGTTTGGCGCCATGAGTTGCGGGTTGACAGTTTTGACAAAACCCACTTCGCCGGAACTGTGAATCCGCCCGTGCTTCAAATTCGACGAAAGCGTTGGTTTACTGCTAAAAGCTATCACTTCTAATGTTTTGGCAGTGACTGATATTTTTTGCTTATTTTCACTCCTAACACAGCAAGACGTAAATGTGTTTAGCGCACGCCCGAAAAACGGGAAGCTTTATGCAGTTATTTCTTACTTGAGTCCCAGTACGGCTTGATTACGTTACACATTCCTGGGTGCCCATTCAAGCGCGGTCCAAACCAAGCAGCAAAACGGGCCCGCAAGTATGAGGCAGGCGGAACCCAAAAGCAACTGCTTCTTAATCCTCCCTTCGTCCTTCTGTTGGGTTCCCGAATAGCCATTTGCTTTTCGGGAAAAAACACACACACACACAGACACACACACACACACACACGCACACGCACACGCGCACGCACGCACACACACACACGCACACGCACACGCACACGCACACACACGCACACGCACACGCACACACGCGCGCGCGCGCGCGCGCGCGGTTTGCAAGGAGGGCGAGGAAAGTGGACCGCCTTCCCCTCTTGGCCGAGAGGGCTCTCAGGCGCTTTGCGGAGCTCTCTCCGGGGCCGGGAAAAGATGAATATTTTCAACTTTGGACCGCAAAACGTCACGTTCACGTTACCGTTAACATCACTCCTCTTCCCCCAGATTTCTCCGGGACCCGTTTTTCTGCTTGGTTTGGACCGGCCTTTACCGTCTCCAGGTTAAAAGCAGAATGCCCCACCGTCACGTTGAAGACCCGGCCACCTGACACGGGGGATCCGCGTCATGGGCTTCTGAAACATGGGGCTTCTGAAAGCGGGGCAGAAAGGACGGGGCGTTTGCCGCAGGGAAATTGACACGGGGCTTTTGACAACGGGTGGTTTCGTGCACCACCCGTTCCATTAGTTCCAGCCATATATATCGTTTTATATTTAATAACCGAGACGTCAGTCTTCAGCCTGACTCCGGCACGAAAGGTTGTATGTCTGTTCTCTTCGCCAAAGAACGTTAAAGGGCAACTCCGCTTCATTTTTGGTTTTGAAAAAACAATGCAGTCCTCTTCAGTATCGCCTAGGAAGACCACACGTGAAATATTACGACGCAGTTCTGTCTAAATGTTTCTTAAACGGTCCGGCAAACTTTGCAACTCTCCAAGTTGCCGAAATCGGCTGATTTGAGCGGGCGAATTCAGACGCAACCAACAGCGCAGTCAAGGCTACGGCATGGGCGGAGCCAACATTGAGCTAAACGTCATTATCATGGCCCCCTTTTGCTTGTTTTCACTTCTCCGGGCGAGCGTAGCGCATGACGTCAGCAACATTGCCTCTCGGCGCTCAGCGGTGTCCACAACGCGCCTGCGCAGCGCGCTTCTTGGGAGCCGTCCGGCCGCCCGCCGTGGTCCCGCCGTTACCGCCGTCTTCCACGTCACAACCGTCGCCGTCGTCTCACCGATTGTGATTATTGTCTCTCGGAGTTTCGTCCACACTACGGACACCACGTGCGCAGACTTATGCCGCAGTTGTGCAGACGTCGTCGAATGCCGTAGACACCAAAACGTGGCGAAGAGTGCGGTGCAGACGACACTCGCGCCTGCCACACGCCCGCCCCGATTCCGCCCGTCGTTGGGCCGAGGATCACGTGACATCTCGTACCACGTGATGGCCATGTACTTGGCGGCCCGAGGCCAATGTTGCCGAGCGGAGCCGAAGTTTCGGTTTCGATTTCCGCTCGTGTTTAAAATTAGATTTAAAAAGATATATCCCATTTTTCGCGAAGCAAACGACGTAGTGTCTTTTACTAGGGCTTTTTAATTCGAAATCACTCATTATCCCGAAATCTTCGGAATTGAGCGGAGTTGCCCTTTAAACGAAACAGCATAGACCAACAAATAAGTGCCCAAATTTCGTCCTAGTATTCCTTTTTTGGTTCTACGTACACTGCAAATCCGGAGCACTACGGACGCGTACTGAATTCGTCCTTCAGAGTGGCGGTACAAGCTCCCGTAAACGTCTGCGAGCATCCCAGCGACAACAAAAATTTAAAATGAAAACTAATATACTTTTAGAGTAGGAGGGGAGGGCACAAACGCATGCTTCGTTTCGAGAATTCGACCTCGGAGTTGTTTCCTTACCATTGTACTAGTGTTAGCTGGAGGAAAGCATATTTCAATGCAAAGGATAGAAAGCAAACAACAACATTAAAGAAGACCTTTAGCCGAATCTATCTTTCAACAAGTTCGACGAATTGCCCTTCGACAAATTGCCCCCTTCAACGAGTTGCCCTTTCTACAAATGGACCTAAGACTGGCCGGCCTCTTCGACGAGTTGGCCATCGACGAGTTGACCTTCGACGAATTGACTTTCGACGAGATGGCCCGATAGGCCTGCACATTTCGCAGACAATCGCCCATAGGGTGCTATGTACAGGAATTGTTGTAAAACTATTAACACAATTAACAAATATTATTATTCGTAACTTAACTACTTTTTCTAAAAAATAAATTAACTTTTTAGATTATTACTAGGGGTGTGCGAATATTGAAATTTTCGAATACGAATCGAATACGAATAAGACAAAAAACGGGCTTCGAATATCGAATCGAATATCGAATATGTCTTGTAATAAAAAATTGCAAAACAAGAGGTAACAGCATGTTTTATTGCCTTTTTAAAATAAATCAATGCAACTGCATTTTGCTGGGCTGCAGCAGGCTAAAAATGCTTCTAGTAATGCACTCATTACAAATTATCGTGTAGGAAAATTAACTGCTCAACGTGTTCAGAAAGTAGGCGCTCCCGACGCGCCGCGACAACATTTCCGCTAGTAGAAAGACCCTTTAATCGGGAAACCTGCGAAACGTCACTAAAGTTTGAAGAAGTTTGACTTATGGACAGTGTTGCCCGGCTGCTACGCGAATATTTCGAATTTTGGGAAACATGATATAGAAAGTAGTTTATTTTATATTTTATAAAATGGTTAGCAATGTTTACACCATATAAAAGCGAAAATATTCGCTTTTTTTAATGTGAACAAGTGATGCCAATAAACCCAACAAATATTGCACTTTTCCTTCGCCAGGTGAGTCCGCTAGTTTTTTTTTTTTTGTCTTTTTCCTTGCATGCGCACAAAAGTAGAACTTCAGTCGAACCTTTGTCGAACATCACGTTGAAAGTTCGAAAAAGTCGTACATCGCCTAACTTGAACCTGGGCAGGTTCGCGACATCTTTAGTTTTGACTAGGGGTGTCGCGAACCGGCCGAGGTTCGAGTTCGACCAGGTTCGACTTTTTCGAACTTTTAGTGGAAATTTCGACGAACCTTGTATTGAGGTTCGACTCGTGTGCGCATGCGCGACGAGCTGGCCAGTTGGCTTCGGATTGGATGGTAATGGCTAAGGGATGAATTAAGGGCAGCACTGATTGGTTATTTCAGTTAATACAGTACAAAAAATTAAGTTATTAGTTTCTTCAGTGATTAGAATTAGTTTCTTTTAATTGCAGCTGTTCACAAAAATAAAATAACCCTTTGCATAAAAAACAATTCTCCAAACCTAGACATGCTTGTATCAAGGTCTGGCCACACTGTCCACAAAGTCGAACCGGTCGAATCTGGTGAAAAGTTCGACCTAAAAATCCGGTTCGACAAAAGTTCGCGACACCCCTTGTCGATGGCGATGCAATGTTCTGCTCGCACCTAGCTTTTTTCTTCTTTTTTTTTTAATTTTCAAACATTTATATTAGATAACACTCTCGAGATTTATATTTATATTTCACTCTCGAGGTATATTTCGTTGAATCGATCTATAGAACGCGCATTTACATCACATATTGCTATAAAAGTGCCACACAACAAATGGCTTGGTGAAAAAGAAACCAAAACTGATTCTGTCTTGCTGCCATCGGACAGATAGAAACAGAGCAGACCGATAACGCACGCATCATACGCCTTTTTCAGTGAATAAGCATATTCATAGGGGAATCCGTGGCAAGCAGATTATTCATTACTTGCTCGAATATTCGTAATTTGTGCGAATATTCGCCGTTTTTCCCGAATATTCGGCTTTGGCCGAATATTCGGGAACTTCCGAATATGCAATTTTCGAATCGAATACGTTTCGAATAAGGAAAATATTCGATTCGTATTCGAAATTTCGAATATTCGCACACCCCTAATTATTACTTAACTTATTTACTTCCAGATATGACCACTCCGGTGGTGCGGGTAAATACGAGTGTGATCTACGATTTCTTGACCCGAGATAGTGTTGCTGGCCGAAGATATTGATGGATATGTGTTTATACTGTACATGAGGCAATGAGTTAATCAAAAACGTCGATCAGTCACCATTCGTTCGCTCATATTTTAAATTACCGATGTGCATTCTGGGCCAGTTTTCTTGAACCCTCCCTCCTCCTGTGGATGACAGTGATCGGCTCGGGCCATGGACAAAATGTAAAAAAAAAAAAAAAAAAAAAAAACGGGAAATTTGTTTTTTACAAAAATGAGCTACAATCGCCGAACGATCACTCTCCGCCCAAAAGTAGCGCTAGAGGTCCGAACCCGATGCCAAAGTTTCAACACGACCCGATATCTTATTCAAAAGTCCTAATGTTTTTGCTCGAATACGTAGAGACCTATGGCGCCAGAAATCGAAAACGGGCAAGAATGGGCCCCATTTTGCCATTAAAAATTTCAGAAAATCACTTATAACTTTTTATTAAGATAACGGTTAGTTTTGAAACTTTGGCATCTAGTTCGGACCTCTAGCGCTACCCTTGGGCGGAGAATGAGCGTTCGGCAATACATAGTTTAACTTTTTTTTTTTTGCGGTAAAAGCAACAACAAAATGTACTTTTTTTTTAAAGGGGGGGGGGACATTTTTTGTTTAATCTCACTACGAATCGCAGCGGACGCTACGACAGATCCAACCAATCCAACGCTGTGAACGCATCACGGGACCACGCGCCCACGCACGCCGTGGCGTACCAACTTGTTTTTCAGTGGGGAGGTAAACCTGAAACTCCCCCCCCCCCCCCTCCCCCCAGGTCTGGGGGGCGGTGCCCTTGGTATCCCTTGGGCGCCACTGGCCAGTGTTTGCCCTGTCCGGTGGCGGCGGTTTCGGGGAGAGGGGGGGGGGGGGGGCAAAACACATGCCTTGCACCCCCACTCTCAGAACTGGGGGGGCAAGCGCCCCCTTGCCTCCCCGGTTGGTACGCCCATGCACGCACGTCGCTGCGCCCTTCCCGAAGTTCACGCGGCACTCACGCGGCGTTGGGTTGGCCCTCGTAGTGTCCTCCGCGGACAGGGGCGGACGCAGGTATTTCTTGAGGGGGGGGGGGGGGGGGGTCAGGTGTTGGTCAGCGTATCATATGTTTAAGAACCCCCCCCCCCCCCCCCCGTTGCCGTTTCCACGTGCTAAATTTTTACACATGCAGAATTCAAGAGGGGGGGTCAGGACATCCGGACCCCCCTCTGAATCCGCCCCTGTCCGCGGTGCGCCTTCATGTGAAACGGACGGAGCCTAGGCGGGAGGTGGACGCGTGGACATTTTGTTTTGGTATAGTGCTGGCGTATTGGTAATGGGACTGCACCCGTTGAAAAGAGAGGGTATGTTGAGTTAACACTATAGACCAGAGAAAAATTGGCGACACCCTCGCCGGCGGAGGGGGCGGGGAGGGGGTGGGGGGGTGATGGTTTCAGTTTGTTTGCCCGATCCCCAAAGGTCATTTGGGCAATATCCCACACTGCCTGGTGATTGAAAAACGCAGAGGGGGAGCAAATTGACTTCGAAGGGAGAGGGGGTGAATCATACTTTTTGGTTTCTAGGCTAGGGGGCGTAAGCTACCGTCCGTTATAAGGGGTACAGCCATTAGCATCCATCTATTCATCCGCACAACAAGGTCGCCGTGTTGGTCCTGGACTTGTCACCCGGAAGGCGCAGTGGACACGAGTGCTGCGTCAGCGTTCGGCTGGAACTCGTGTCCAATCAGCGACGACCCGAGTCTCAGCCAAACGCTGACGCAGCGCTCGTATGCAATCTCTGCTAATCTCTGCCCCGCGTTTGCCTCTTTTTTGTGACGTTGAAAATTCAGCCCGCCGGCCTGGACGTGGGCCTGGCCCGCTGATGATATCCCCTCTGGCCCTTCCTCCGCAGACGAGAGCGAGCACCAGGCGGTCCAGGTGGACGTGGGGGACTTCCAGTCGGTGCGGAGTTTGTTCGACACCGTCCGGAGACTGTACAGCTGTTCCCCGAGCGTAGTCGTCAACTCGGCGGGCTGCCTCACGCACAGCTTCCTGCTCAACACCGACGAAAGCGCCTTCGACGAGATGGTCCGCGTCAACCTCAAGGTGGGACCCCGAGTCTCTTTTTGGCGTCGCTTACCCCTTACGGGATCCCTGCACAGGCTTTTTGCTCACTCATGTTGACCACACCGTAGCAAGGTTACGCAAGTGCGTGTCTGCAACGGAGCGCAGCTGTTAGTTTGACACCCATAGGGCGGTCGACCCATGGCGTGGTGCCGCGCGGACCACGAGGGCGAAGGGGCAGAGGTAAGGCGATGCACTGACAGGCTGACACCCGCCTCTCCCATTTTCCCGCTCTCTAGGAGGAATGGGGGCGGCGTAGCAGAGTAAAACTGCGTATTAGTAGAATAATCTGTACTCCTTTTCACCTCAACAAAGAGGGAAGTTTTGCGCGTATTTCATGCGCCGCGCGAAGTAGTTCTTACAAGATTTGCTGTCGGAGGAAGAAGCGATGATTTCGGCTATTTGAAATGGTGTGTACGTGCGTCTTGATAAGATAACATATATTTAATCGAAAATGCATTTACATATCTATCATAATTCTCTACATAAAGGTGGAAATTAGTCATGCTTCGCGAGGAGCCTCACGTTTTTTATTACGGTTCTTGAGGTGAAAACGAGTACTTGTATAGTATATAGGTGCTTCATCGCATTTTATGGAATGTCTACGTCGGACGGTTAAAAACGAAATTATCGACGCTTTATGGTTTTACAATTTTGTGTTGTGTGCAACCGGACAGACAAAAAGCGAACGCGGGAGGCAGTGTTGTCATTTCAGGGTGATATACGGGTTTCGCAAATTAGTATAGACTTTGGGGAATGCAATCAATACCAGCACCTCAGTAAGCTGTCGGGGTGCACGGTGTCGTAAAGATCATAACCTTTCATTGTTTGCCCGTCATGCTCAACAGTAAGCGGAAACTTTTTATTTAGTTTATTAAATCCTTACCGAACAGAAATATTCTTAAAAAAAAGTAAACATTTACAAAAAAAAAAAAAGTCAAGGTCGACTTTTGAGGACAAACATACTGAAAATACTGACCCGTAACGTTTCTCCTCCAACTTCTTGTTTTTCATAAATGCTACCAATGGGCGCGTTATGTAGCGGCCCCGGAGTCAAGGAGTCACTGACTCCTTCCACTGGACGGCCAAAAGTCACTTCCGGTGCTCGTAACTCCGGGGCTTCGGAGTCAAGCTCCGAAGCACCGAGTCCGGAGACGGTGCACGTAGAGTCAAGTGAGCTAAAGATGACGTCGTTTCCTGACTGGTGACGATTTCCGGTGAGAAAATTCAAAGAGCTCTGACTCGAGTCGCTCCGTTCGGGGGAAAGGGAGGCGCTACTGAACGCGCCCAATGTTTAATTAGAGCAGCAGAAATAAATGTATGCGTCGTCAATCGCGAAAACGCAGTGCTAACCGCGCGTGGGATTGTGTTGTCTTCCCCATAGCCTGTTTTAGGGGCGAAGCTCCTTAGGGTTTAGCCTTGTCCGTCCGTCCGTCCGTCCGTCCGTCCGTGCTCACATCGATTGCCATTCCATCTGTCTTCTTAAAAAAAGAAAAAAGAAAACGTTTCCGCAGTCGACAGGATTCGAACCTGTGCGGGGAGACCCCAATGGATTTATAGTCCATCGCCTTAACCACTCAGCCACGACTGCGGGACGAGTAGGGGCTATGAGATGTGGTAGTTACTAGCTGGGGATGTCATGGATGAAACGTTGCATGTAGCCGCTCAACGTCTATACAGGAGAGGGCGCTGCGGTCAAATGCGTATATAATCGCGTTAAACTTTGCATGCATTGGCTCAACGTTTATAGACGAGAGGGCGCTGCGGTCAAATGCTCAAATGCGTATATAACCACGTTCCATACCACACATTCTCTTTCTGACATGGAATTAAGCGGTGGAGATGCGTTCCCACGGCTTCTAGCTGATCCAAGCTGATCCGCTAGAAGAACCACTGGCTCTGCATTTCACCATAAAGCAGTAATAATGAAGTCGAAACGCAACCCGGAACTCAGCACTACTTATGAGCAATAAAAAAAAAAATCAGCACCATCAGCACTACCTATGAACAATAAAATCGGTATCATCAACACCACCAGAGGTTCACCCCACTCAACATCATTCACCACGTGGAGATGTTTGGTTTGATGTACTAAGCGCCTCCTACAACTTGATCTCCTCACCATACACACTGAAACAAGGAAAAAAAAAAAGAGAAGTCAAAGGAGAAACATGTTTGTTCAGTGTTTGCAGTATGTCTGCCTCACAAGTTAAAACGTGCCACTCTTTTAACATATTGATTGCTAATAAAGCATTAACCGATTGATCTGAAGGTGAGTCAATCAATTGCGCAGCCCTAGATACTGGACACCTTGATACACCATCTAGTATCATTATACATATGGTAAACGTATTTTGGAAGCCGAAATGTATTCCTAATCCAATGTGAATGCATTCTGAGGACGATTCCCCTTGACTGTCCACCCTCGCACACATCCCTATGTTATGCAGATAATTCAAATCTCTGCAAAAAGCACATTACCGCTCCTTTCGTGAAAGCTACGGCAGGGAGGTCTTTCCATTCTTCTGTCTCCAGCACAAGCTTCCCTTAGGTAGCGCTTCGGCGTCTTGAGAGCCTTGAGCGTGCACACGCAGGTAAAGCACGGCGGAAGGCAACAAGCACGTGCTGGAGGCCGGGCATCTAAAGGAGACGCCCTGCCGTTTTCGTCTTGTCCGTGCCCCTTAAGCACGGCGTGTTGTTAACCCTTCTGTGCACGCCGCCTGGTGCAGGAACGACGCCAGCTTCTTCGCCGACAACGAGAGTTCACAAGTGCTGCCCGCCAAGAAATGATGACATTATTCCTTTTGGCACAGGGCACGTTCCTGATCACGCAGGCGGCTGTGAGGGGAATGGTGTCGGACGAATGCAAACAGGATCGTTCCATCGTCAACATCTCGACCATCCTGGGTACCACGGGCTTCCCGAAGATGTCCTGTTACGTGGCCGCCAAGTCGGGAGTCATCGGCTTCACCAAGTCTGCCGCCCTGGAGCTTGCGCAGTACGGCATCCGCTGCAACACTGTGCTGCCGGGCGTCACGGACACTCCCCTACTGTCGCCCCTGGACGAAGAGACAGTGCAGACGCTCATCCGGAGGTCGGCCATGCGGAGAGAAGGAAAACCCGAAGACATCGCCAGCGTCTGCGTCTTCCTGGCGTCGCCAAAGAGCTCTTACGTCACGGGGGCTGCCATAGAGGTTACTGGAGGCGTCTCCGCGTGAAGGTTTACGGAGTTCTGGTTATAGCAATTCAGCCTCGTTTAGACGTATAAAGATGACCTGAAGGTTCGATGTCGATGCACCGTAAACTGTGACGACGATAGAGAAGTAGCGTAAATTGGGATACCAGTTCAGTTCTGATGACAAAACCTTTTTGCCGTCAACTGTGAAAGAACAGAAACTGTAAGCGGTTGCACTACAAAGCATCAATCCTTAGGATGTGTGTCCGTTCATGATGATCGCAATTTATTTTAAATCCTGCCATCGGTAATTCCATAAGTTTGAAGTTATACCTTTTCGTTTTTACGTGCCCGTTATACAACATTGGTAAGAGTTAATGTGTGGAAATGGCGAGATGATCAACTCTGAATAACCTAAAAGATAGAATAAAACACGCCCGGCCAAAAATCATGAGCCGCGCGAGGCCCAGTCTATGAGGGCACATAGGCAAAATAATGAAGGCACTTATAGTTTTAAGCAACAGTTATTAAAAAAAAAATTGTTTTAAGAAGTCAAGGTGAAATTTAGACATGCCTGCAAATACCCGCAAACGCTATAGTTTTCTCGATTTTTATCTCCAGATTCCCACTCCCAGCTATTATTTGAAGGCTCCAGTCGCTCTTGCACTTCTTGCTTTTCCGTGTAATCCCTCGCTAGCTTTCTTTCCACCGATGCACCATCGCCACAGATTCTAAATTTTATTAATAGGGAGTTTTAGCAGGTCGTTTCCACACGAACGGTTCGCCCTCGAACGCATCGGCGACGCCACTGCGCATGCGCGCGCGAGTCGTTCGGGAAGTCGGGAGGCTCTTCTCGTTCGTTTCTCCCATTCCGGCCGCTGGAGTCGTCACCGCAACGCCGCCAGCACCGTTCACGACTCGGGTAAAAAAAAGATGGCGGTCGGTTCGGCGACTGCCTTCGCCGACCCAGCCGAGCGTTAGGCTTAGGACAGCGGGAGGAGATTTGCCGTCCTTTTAGTCTGCTTCATTTCAGAGGTTGAACCAAATCATTTCGAGGACTGCTCACAGTGGTAAGCGATCGTGAATGCTGTAAACTACGCATGCTAGTAAATATTTGCGATCTGCGGGCAGACTGGCTGCCGTGGCGACCGCGAGCAGACGAAATGATTTGGTTCGACGGCACACAACGTGAACGATCGTTCAAGTTCAGGATGACGGAGACACACCACATACCTTTACGGTCGTTTAGATACTTTTTACTCCATATATAGCTTCGTAGTTCTTGAAATTCCGACCGGCAAATGTTACATCGGCCGTCTTGTTTACATCAGTCGTACGCCGGAAACACGAGCCGCCACCACGGTGTCCGCCACGGATTTACACGTTGCAGAATGTTTCACATGTTTACTAGAAGATGGCGCCACCGTTAAGTACTATCATCATCATCGTTTACACGGTCGCGCAACTTTCACGATTCGCTAAAGTATGTCAAATTTCACGTACGGTTTCACGGAACGGACCAGCTGTACCGTTCGTGATTTCGGAACCGTGTGCTTGAAAAACGACTCGCTAAAACTCCCTAATTTTGAGGTGGCGCTTTCGGAACGGGTAAGTAAACATACGCATAGCGTCGGTATACTTAATATTTTTCTATTTACCTAATCGAAGTATAGAGGGGCATATTACCCACAGGGTTTTCCCGAGCGCTACTCGGTTGTAAAAAAAGGTATAATAATAATAATAATAATAATAATAATAATAATAATAATAATCAAGAATACTTTTTTTAGGTGTCCAAGAACGACCAGGCGGTCTTGGTACTGGCACACCGCAACTTACACACTACAAAAAAGTAGGAAAAAAATAAAAATAAAAAAGAAACAAAAAACTCAAAACATTGGGTAAAAGATATGATACATATAACACATGCTGACACAAAGATACGATATACACAACAAGGAAGGAACGGAACACAGGGTCCGAACGCAGAGTAGAAGACTACCACAAAAACGAATATACCTTATTAAAATAATATATACTAACATCACAATCACGACAGGTTCAACGAGACTCATACAAGACTCTGAGAGATCTGACAAATTCAGTAACACAAAAAATATCAAGATCACTTGCAATGCCATTATATGCCCGGCACATGCGAAACATGCATGGTCCAGGTCCAGGATATTTAACGTCCGAGGAGAGTAAATAAGACGTTGTCAAACGGGTCGCTGTCCGAGGAACTCGTAAACATATCTGTGAGAGCAGTTCTGAACAGTCGACCATGCCATGAAGGACTTTGAAAAGGAAAACCAGATCTGCCTTTTCTCGACGGTGATATAAGCTGTTCATTTGTAGGACGTCCAATTCATTGTTACTCTTTGATAGAGATGTTTCATCGCGCAGATATCGATATCGATAAATAGATAAAAATTTGTTTTGCACTCGCTCCAGCCTTAGGAGGGTAGTTTTACAACTACCATTCCATACAGGAGATGCGTGTTCGAGTTAAGACCTTGTCCAAGAGCGGTACAGGGTTACAAAGGTTGCGGGGTTTTTAAATACTCTAGTCGTTCGACAAACAACACCGAGCGCGCGCAAGGCGCAGGTACTTATACGAGCCACGTGGCTCTCAAATCTTAAGGAAGAGTCAAAAAGCACTCCCAAGTCCCGCACTTCAGTAGAACGGCACAATACGTCCGAGCTAACACTGTAAGGGAAACACGTTGTTTGCGTTTTGCGACTATAGGACGTGACCTTGGTTTTCGAGCTGTTTAGTAGGAGACCGTTCAGTGAACACCGTTTGCTAAATGAGTTTATGTCCTCTTGTAGAAACTTGCAATCTGAGATAGTTTTAATCTCCCTAAATATCTTAATATCATCAGCATATTGCAAAAAAGACGAGTTTACAATCTGCTTACACACATCGTTCACAAAAATGGAAAAAAGAAGCGGGCCCAGAACTACTAATCCCTGAGGTACCCCAGACGTGGCCGTGTACGTAAAAGAATACGCGCCGTTCGCACGAGTAACACATGTTCTATTAGACAAATAATTCTGAAACCAGTAGTGTAGCCCTCCACAGAGACCAATACCACAAAGTTTTGATAAAAGAATGCCATGGTCAACCACATCAAAGGCCTTACTCAGATCAAAGTAGACCACGTCAAGCTGGCCTCTGTGGCACACAGCTTTGGATGCAATGGACATAAATGAAATCAAATTTGTTGTTGTCGAGCGTCCTGGTACAAATCCGTGTTGGTTGGAACTTAATACAGTTTTTAAACGAAAGGACAATGTTTTGTGGACTACCATTTCGAAAAGCTTCGAAAATGTACACAGCAGAGACACTGGCCTGTAGTTTGACGCAGTGGTACGACTTCCAGACTTGTAGACTGGGACTACGACTGACTTCCTCCTTATCTCAGGAAACACTCCTGCTCTTAAGGAGTTGTTGAAAATATCATAGAGGATGGGTGTGAAAATTTCGTGAAATGCTTCTACAAGTGTTGCTGGAATACCGTCGTGACCTGGGGACATGGTAGGCCTCAGTTTTTTTATGCATTCCTGAACCATTCCCTCATTCACAGGCAGGGAGGAAATGGATCCGTTCACACCCGGGGATGGCGGCTGTTGGTACCCACTGCTATTGTGTTTATATACAGAACTGAAATGACGCGCGAATATATCGCATACACTGGACGTGGTCACATTCTCCTGTATAATATTAGGATTTATCAATTTTCCATTTCGAGAACGAACATCTCGGTAGAGTTTTCTTGTATTTCTCCTCAATTCGGACTCCACTGACTCCACATATATCTTATGATCAATCCTCTAATGTTGCTTACAGAGGCGTCTATAATGAATGAACTCAGCCTCCCACCTGAGACTACCAGTCTTTTTACATTTGCGGTGAGAGAAGCTTTTTTTCTTCAGCAACTTTTTTTAAATACGGAGAAAACCAGGAGAGGAATTTTGAATTGGTATACTTCTTTAGAGGAATGTAATGATCCATTCCCTCCTGCACCGCCGTGGTGAATTGAATTCCAGGATATGGGTCCAATCGAACGTAGAAAAGTGGTTATATAATCCCTCATAGTCACCAGCAGCGAAGTTATGCAGTTTGCCTAGATAAGTGAGACTAGCAGCCGATATACGGCTGACAGGTACATTCAAGGTTATAGCCACCTCAAGTGCAGGATGATATTTGTCTGTCGGTACTAAAGGGAATCCACTCTTAGTAACAGAAACGTTATCAATGTCTGAGAAACAAAGGTCAAGCATAGTGACTTTACTATTTTTAACCCTGTTAAACTGATTCAGGGCCATGAAAGAGGCAAAGTCAACAAGATGATCGGCCTTCTTTGCACCGTAATAATTACTTGAAACAACACTGTGAGTTTCCCAGCATACACCTGGTACATTAAAATCGCCAATTACTAATGGTTTGCAGTCACCCAGTTTGTCTGCTATATCCTCCATTCCAAGGAGACAATCACATATAAACTCCTCAGGTTCAATGTATTGAGGAAAATAAAAAGTACATATCAGAACGCGTTCTCTATTATCACACTCCAGCTCTACCCACACAGATTCCGAATAAGTCTCAAGATCGGCGCGCCTGCTGCACTTCAAAGACCTATCGATTGCAATCAAGACGCCACCTCCCGTTTTCTTTCCGCGAGATAAATCACGATCACTGCGGTGCACAAGAAAATCCGACGAAAAATACTCCCCAGACAGTATTTCTGGGCATAACCAGGTTTCCGTGATACAAAATATAGAAAAGTCAGTACATATAGCATTAGAAAAGATTCACTGGCCTTAGTACGAAGGCCGCGAACGTTCTGATAGTAAATGTGCGTGCTAGTCATTTGAATAATAATAATAATAATAATAATAATAATAATAATAATAATAATAATATATTTATATTCAAACAATGTTTAATACAATACAAAAACATCCCCGTCGAAGTCTGTAACAGACTTGTATGACTTGTATGGCTACATGACAAAACTTACGTTGAAGAAAAGTACAATCATACCAACACCGAGAGAACCCTAGGTAGACAAGAACAAGACATATTTCAGGGTAACACTTGCACAGTATTAGTGACAGAGTTCCCTCTTAGAAAACTGAAGAAAAAAGACACACTTGGTACATGAAAAACACCACGAAAAGAGCGCACATCAAAGCCTATTCACAAAAAAAAAAGAAGAAAGAATTACGGACATCGGTTATAGCAGCCCTGCCACCTCTTTTAATTTTCTTTTGGAAGTCACAGAAAACATCTCTTCCGTGTATTTGTTAAAAATGTCGGGAACATAGGCACAGCGTCTGGCCGCACCATATCGCGTCGCGTTGAACACCAGGGCACTGAAAAGTGTAGGCCTTTTTTTTTTTTTTTTTACAATCTTGCACTCTAAGAAATGCCTGCGCGTCTACTTACCCACAATACACTCAAAGAGCCAATCATAGCAATCTAGGAAATCAGTTCAGCGAATGATGAAGCGGAACATCCGTTTAGACCTAAAAATGAACTCTGCGCTGTGGCATTACGCAATGCAAAGCTTCATGCTTGCATCGCGTAATGCCACAGCGCAGTCTTAATTTTTCGGTCTAAACAGATGTTCCGCCTCGTCATTTGCTCAGCTGATTTCGTAGATCGCAGAGATTGGCTCTTCGAGTGTTTTGCGGGAAAGTAGACGCCCAGGCATTTCTTAGAGTGTGGAGAAACATGTTCGATTTTAAATTCGGGATTTCAAAAATGCCGTGTCACCACCGTCTGCTCAAATAAGGAACGGAAAAAGGGAAGTCCAACGTCATGAAAAATATCTGATCCACTTAAAAGGGAAGAATTGTACGCAATACTTTGAAATATGTTCTTTCGTAGACTGTCAACACGGCTCTGCCAACGCAGTGAAATGAATGCGAAGGACAGTTGTACCATATCGGAGTATGCTGTAAGCGAGAGCCTGAGCAATGGCTTTCTTTATCTCAACGGGAACAGTGCTTTTGAGATTGCTGCACTCCGCAACTTATTGCAGACATAAGCTAAGTGACTTTGCCATGGCAGGTCACTGTAAAAAAACAACAATATATTTAATAGAATTTACAAATTCAACCGTAGAGCAGTTACACGGACAACAATCGTGACCATGGAAAAAAAGAGGGATGTCAATCACTCTGGTTTTTCAATGATTTCTGAAACAAATCAGCTTTGTCTTTTGCACATTTACCGAAATACCATTTTCAGAGTGCCACCACATTGCTTCGACTACGTTACGTTGCAAATTGTTCATTGCCTCTTCGTAGCACAGGTTTTTTTGAAAGCAGAACCGTATCATTTACGTATTAAACACAGTGCAGTTGTTAACTGCTGAAGCGAAATCATTAATACAAATATTAAAAAGGAAAGGGGATAAAATTTAGCCTTGGGGGACACCGGCCTTTGTTTGTATTTTACTGATACAGTTATTTTTATCGCCTAATACTAGAACTTGGGATCGATCAGAGAGATAATTTTTAAGAATCTCGTAAAAATGTACACGAAAACCCACGACATACAACTTTTGTAATAAAATCTGACGGTTAACACTGTCGAAAGCTTTTGCCACGCTCCGTGGAGCGTATCTCAAAATTCTTCCAAAAGTGGTATCGTACCTCGTCTTGTAATGAAACCGAACTGTCGGCTGGACAAAATATTACATTTTTTTTTTTTTACAGAAATGACGTCATCCCTTCGAGAAGAAAATTTTCTAATATCTGCGACAATATTGATGATTGCTCTGTAACTGTTCATCTTGTCCTTTTGTCCTCACGTGAAAAGTGGCTTGACTATGGCAGTCTTTAAATTTTCTGGAATAGCCGATTTATCCAAGAAGCCGTCTAAAATAAACAGTAAAATATGAGCAAGAGCATTAAAGTTACTTCGGGGCGTAAATGCCAACACCCCATCAATGCTGAGTGGCTTATTTTTTTCGAAAACTATGTATTATCCCTGCAAGTTCAGATTCTGCTAGAGTAAGAAAAAACGCCGAAGCGTGCACCCGCCATATTGCACCGAAGATGAGCTTTCCGAAGCCCGTGCCAAGTAACGATTAAAGTTATCGGCCACTGCACTGGTATTCCCAGCAAAATGACCCATGCTAGCAAAACAGATATTATCTCGTCCTCGAAGATGATTTATCACAGACCATGTTTTTGCCGCGTTTCTCGCCGATTGATTGAACTGTCATAAAAAGTACGGTGGCTTCGTGACGCGGATACGACCGGCCACTCCATTTCGTTCAACTCTGTAATCTAAAGCTAAGGCCTGTTTTTTTTTTGGAGCACGTTTCTGGCGCGTCCACAGCCAGTCTCGATATGCCATGGAGCGAATAACGTTCGAATTTTACCAGTTGTAATTTCTCTACGTTTCTTTATAAGAACTCGTTGGCTGAGATTTTCACTGTTCACAAAACTTTTCGTACATTTTATCAGGAGGATTACACTGAATAGGCGTTAACCGATCAAAACCAGTGATTAGATCATCGCACTTGCGATGATTGAGTATCACAGCTTGGATTTTATGGCTTTCACTGTTCTTAATAATAATGATAATAATAATAATAATCTTTATTTGCACGAGTACGAGCTATCTCCTGGGAAGCTTGCAAGGCGAAGCAGAAAGGCGAAAGCTTGTACGCATGTGCGTCTGCTTTCCCGGCTCCCAGGAGACAAAACAAACAAGTTACAAACATTAAATAAGCCGATGAAACTGAAAGTGCAGTGAAATCTTTCACATAAGCGTCTTTAAGTGGTGCATTTATTATGCTCACTATTAGTGAGTGTAGGTTTGTGGGGAGAAATAAAAGAAAAGAAGAACTTATTTCCTCTGCGCGGGAGGAAAACAAGCACACCCCCTGGTTGACGCTGCTATACTTACATATGGCACCACTCTCCGATTTGCTGAGTATGCTATTCGCGACTCCAACTAACTATAGGTGGCACCACTCATTTTCCAAAATGGCGGTAATAGTGAGGGTCGGAGATGCGTGCCGCTGTTGAGCCTGTCTATACTTCGTTTCAGCTTCGGTCCGAGCGCGGCCGATGTTATGAGCCGAAGGGCCAATCAAAGAGCCGAAAAAGTGCAACGTCATGGCGTGCTCTCTGCGCTTAATAGGACTAGACGGCGGAGGAGCACGCACAGAGAGACGGCGAATACAGGCTCGTCCTATCAACTGCAGCGAGCACGCCATGACGTTGTGCCTCTTTCGCTGTTTAATTGGCCCTTCCGCTCATAACATCGGCCGCGCTCGGACCGAAACTGAAAGGAAGTATAGTGTGCTGGCTTCACTGAGCGACACAAATTATTTCTGGTAATACGAGGAAGCTAGGGTGTTATGAGCGCAGGTCACCTCTTTATCCTGAAAACAGAAACGGTGTTTATCGTAATGTTTACGCAAGGATGCGCGTTTTAATTCTGGATTGAAACCGAAACTAACCTCAGTTCTGGATTTGATTTCTCGATATAGGACTTAATTTCGGATTCTTTAATAACTCAAAATATGTCTCACATCCTAATTATTTAGTTACAGAAGTTGTTCGCGGAAACTTTATTTGTGACTTACATGTTCGATCGAGGCACTCCAGAATATTTTGGAGATTTCAGTGTCTCTTTACGGGGTCTTTAGAGGTAACATAGAATATTGTAAATGTTGAAAAAAATCAGTGCTGATATTACTACGCTCTCGCTGCCTCTTCTCGCTCAAATAATTGTCATGAAAAATAATAAAGTGCGGGCCTTTTAATGGGCTTTTGGGTATTTATATGATTAATTGATTTAGCATGCATTATTGCCAGCACAAGAATAACGTAACAAAACCTATTTTTTACAATATGTACAGAAAACGTATAAATTAATAAACGCTGTACTCACTATAACAACCCAGAGACGGAATCCGAGTCAGACAGCTGAAGTGTGTGGGTGTGTTTAGGTTTATAGCGACGCGTGACACATAGGAATTTTCATTGCATCCAGTATTTGACTGTTTGTCTATCTTGATAACGATGTCAGAGCTTTTCATATGTTAAAAAGAAAACAAAATTATACCTTTCTAGGAAGGCTTATGGTTAAATGGCGTATTTTCGTGATAATGGCGTTAATTGGGGGGCGTACATTGTAGCGATTTCTTTTAATAATAATAATATTAAAATTCAGGTATTTTAATGCGTAATTTTTCAAGCTCTAATATAATTTGTTGCTTATAATATAATTTCAAACGCGCGAACAAGTATGACAATCAAAAGTGCTAATTATCATCACCTTTATCATCATCAATTGCAACATTTTTCATTACAAAGTAATAAAATAAAAATAGTCTAAAATCAATGAAAACATTCTTGATAATGTAAGAACTCTATGTAAAATTAAATTAATTGTGGGTAAAGTGTATTTTGCTATAAAAGTCGCGACTTTTGACAATCGGCAAAACGTACAAAATCCCCGCCAATATCTTTCCAGACCAAATTCCACACACAAAAAAACAAAAAAATACTTTTTTTGTAACATTTAGTTACTTTCATTTGTAACCTCCGTCGTTTTGCCAATCTCAGCCTTTCCAGTTCGAAGGAACGCTTACTCGCTTGCACGTCTGCTCACAGCAGCAATTTTCGTCGGCGTTGGAAGCCGTTGAAACAGCAGTGAGTTTTAGTATTGCGTATACGAGCGAACACAAGCGCTGTCTGCTTGCGTAAGCTTTGTATGTTCCACACTGCGCGTGCGCGGAGCCCAAAATCGCGGTCTTGGATTGGTGCATGGCGATGACGCGCACGCGCAACGTGGGGCACGCAACTCTAACGCAAACGCACACCGCTTGCGTTTGTTTTTATACGCAATACTAAAACTCTCTAATAAGTAATAAGGTACAATCCCATACCGACTGCAGCACTACGTTGGGACAGTGAAGAGTGTTGTTTGCATTCGGAAATGACATTTCGCGAGCCATGATCGCGAGCAGTTCCACCTTGCACGCTGAGCAGGAGAATCAGGGGACCCTCACTAGAGCGCTTCTCGTTTCCGCCGCGGGAGGGCAAGCAACGAGCTGGAGACGCGAATAGAACTTTCCCCTCTAAGAAGCTTTTAAGTTTCTTTTTTTTTGTGCCAAGCGTCAACCCGACGACTTTCTTCTGATTTCCTCTTCCTAGAAACCTACACTCACGAAAAGTTGAGTACATGGGCGTACCAACCGGGGGGTCAAGGGGGGCGCTTGCCCCCCCCCCCCCCCCCCAGTTCTCAGAGCGGGGGGGGGGGGCAAGGCATGTGTTTTGCCCCCCCTGAAACAGCCGAACTGGGCAGGGCAGACACTGGCCGGCGGCGCCCATGGGATAATGGGCACCGCCGCCCGGCCACATATTGTTAACGCGCAGGCGATACACTCCCTAGCAACGGCGTCCACGCCGGATTGGCTGGCTCGTGGAGAGAGACGCTGCCGCCGCCGTCAGCATAAGCAGCAGTTACAACGAGTTCCCGGAGTGGTAGCGTAGCTTAGGGGAGACGGCGAAGTGTCTGCAAAAGAACACTGCCCTTTCTGCTTGTCCTATAAACTGCAGCGGATTTCTGGGGCCCGGGTTCCTCCCGGGTGCCATATTGCTCGATACGAATTCTCTCTTTCTGCCTGCTGACATCCCTGGACGTCCGTACAAAGCCACTGATTTCAAGGAAGCCCTCTTTTCGGTCATTGAGCGCAAAGACCTTCTTGGTTTGGGCCCCTACCAATTGAGCCACGTCTGGATGGCCACCCTTGCCAATGGATCAGCCAAGTGTAAAGTCAAGGCATGCGAGGAGCTTCAGGTGAAAGGAAAAAAATGTGTGGTCATCGACCTATGCAAAGAAGAAATTAAATTGAAGCTTCTGTGGCTTCTGATATCTTTGCCAGACACGGAGATCAAGAAGGTTCTTGAGCCTTTCGGTGATGTCAAGGATATTAATAAAGAAAGATGGCGATTCTCAGATTTCGAAGAAACGGAGACGCTAACGCGAGTGGTGACATTGGTTCTCAAAGAACACCTCGGTGTGGACAGGGTATCACACATGCTGAACATCTATGGAGTAAACACACTAGTGTTAATCCCTGGAAAACCTCCTCTCTGCTAACGTTGCAAAGCAATCGGCCACATACCAAGCAGTGCCGCACACCATGATGTAACCGATGCTGGAGATATGGGTATACAAATGAGGAGTTCGTTCTTACTTACGCCTCGAATCTGCTAGGAAATACATTGCAGACAGCCGATGACAGCGAACTCGTCATGGATGTAGAAGAGGTGGAGAAGGTGGACACTTCACCTGAAGACTCCCCAGACGTATACAGCAGGGAGGTAGAGCTAAACCTTGATGATCCAGAACCGAGGGCTACTGAACAAATTAAGATAGTGGATAACGGTGCAGGCTCAACGCAGTATTTGCCTCAGAGCCCAGGAAGTGTCGATCCAACAAACAAGGGCAAGGACACAAGGAAACAGCACTTGCAGACACCAAAGACCTTGGGAGATGTGGCGAAGGATGCCAGGCATTGCAAAAAAGTCAAGCTGAGCTTGACTGAGGAGCAAGCAATCTCAGAGCCTGAAGGCTTTGAAGAAAAGTTACCTGCGCTACAAGAGCCACAGATAAGCCTGGAACTTCAAGAGCAGAGGGGGAAGTCTACGTTTAAGGATAAGACGAAGTCCATTTCAACCCGGTCTGACACCAACCCCAAGCACGACTAGCGAAACCAGTGGCACCACAGAGATAGGTCCATTCTGTATTTCTACACTTAATGTCCGTGGAATCAATTCACCTAAAAAGTAGTACCAACTATTTCGTTTTTAGAGAACTACAACTGTGATATAGTTGTATTACAAGAAACAAAAGTATCGGATAACAACGCCTTGTTCTCGATTAACCGTGCAGTAAATGACACATATGACGTATTTCACTGTCCAGCAGTTGATTACTCCGCTGGATGCGCTATATTGTTAAAAAAAATCGTCTATATCAAACGTGCAGCGTCCACGAAAACATATACGCAGGAAGACTTCTGGTCGCTAACATGCTTATTAATAACCTACCTTGGCACATAATTGTTTTGTATGCCTACAACGAGGCAGTGCAAAGAGAAAACTTGTTCCATCAAGTGCGAATTCATGCTGACACAAGGTTCAACGTAATTTTCCTCAAGGCTTTTAACTGAATACTGCATGTCAAGGACAGAACACCTGCCAAAAAGATTGTAGATCGCAGTGCAGACATTCTAAGAGCGATTGTTTACGATTGCAATTTATTAGATTCAGCGACAACATATAATACTCTAAGATATACGCACTTCCAAGGGTCGTCCCATGCACGGTTAGACCGAATTTATATCTCTGGAGCAGTCAGAAATAGCCTGTGCGATTATAAAATAATTCCTGCGTCCTTTTCTGACCATTGCATGGTGATGGTAACCATAGGTCTGAGAAAATGTCCGGTAAAACAAAAGTGTCAATCATGGTCAGTCTGGAAAATGATGAAAGACTACTTGATAATGATGATTTTAAACAAAACATAGGAAAGCTAGTAAAAGAATTGGGACGGACAAAGAATGGGTGGTGCCAGAAATGAAAATTGTTTCAAACTCCGGGTAAGAGAAATAGCAATCGAAACATCCCCAGTTGTAAGATTTTATGAAAAAACACAAGCAAGGCGCTTGAACAGGGATATTTCGTACCTGTACTATCTGGAGTTCCTACATCTCGGAGAATACACAAACGACATTAAAAACCTATAAAAAATACTTGAAGAGCACGACGCAAGACGATACGAGAGGGCTGCTGTGAGGACGCAAACTCTTCATGTCGTCGGAGCAGAGGAACCAACAAATTGCTATCTACACGCGGAACGGGAGTACTTAAAAAAAAAAAAAAAGTTGATTTCACTCGTACGGCAAAATAGGAAAGAATTGTCAAAAGACAACGATATTCCAGATGCGTTTATATCCTATTACGAGGATACGTTTTCGCGAAAGACGAAACTTACACACCCAAGAAATGACGATATAATATCTGGGCTGCCGACCCTCCATACTGAGACGACAAGAAGTTTAAGCGACGATTTCAACGCTTTGGAAATTGAAACAAATTTTGTTAACATGAAAAGCCGAAAGGGTCTGGGCCCGGACGGAGTACCGGCCAGTTTCTACAAAAAGTGGAAAAAGGAACTTGGGCCAATTCTTCTTCGTGTGTTCAACGAGTGTTACAAAAATGATTCCTTACCACCATCGTTCAGAAAAGCACACATGATACTAATCCCGAAGTCAAAAGATCCTAACAAGCTACAACAGGTTGAAGGATACAGACCAATTAGCCTTGTGAACTGCCACTACAAAATATCCGCCAGACTAATTGCGGGTCGACTACAGAGTGTGATATCTGAAATCGTGGGGGACCACCAAACTTGCTCCATAAAAGGAAGAAATATTCAAACAAATCTGCACATTGTACGTTCGATTTTAGAACTATGGCAACAAACAAACGAAGCAGCCGCTATCTTACAGATCGACCTCGCAAAGGTCTTTGATAGAGTAGAACATGCATTTCTTTTTTCTGTGTTGAAGCATATCCAGGTAGGCAATAAAATTGAGAAAGGTGCACTGCTTTGTTATAAAGACATCAGGACCCAGATAATTATTACGGATCTTTTTCAAGACCGATTCAAGTACAACGCTCATTACGTCAAGGGTGTTCCCTCTCACCACTACTGTTTGACTTATATTTGAAACCACTTTGTAGAGATATTATGAACCACAGAAAAGTGCAAGAGTTCCGACTCCACAGCTGTTAAGTGAAAATTCTAGCTTACGCGGACGACCTGGTGCTTGTGCATTCTGATCAGCCTAGCATACAAGAAGCAATGAAGTGCGTTTCAGACTTCTGTGCGACGTCTGGGACCTCAGTGAACAGGGAAAAAAGCTACGAGTCGTGGTGCGGGATGTGGGAAACGACGCCGTCTAGATATGCGAACATCACATGGTCAACTCAGAAATCAGAGCTTCTGGGTGTTCCCCTGTGTCCTACGGACAACCCCAAGTCAACGTGGGACAGTGTCGGAACTAAAGTTAAATCAACTGCTCGCATGTGGAATCTGAGATATCACTGAAAAAAAAAAAAAGAAAGCAACGAATGTTATCTACGAAACTTTGCTGAACTAACTGGTATGGGACTCTTTCCGGTGGTGTATGGGGGACAGAGGGGCTTGGGTTGCCGGCTGCACGCCGCGAAGCAGCATGTACGGGGGAGGATAAGTGGGTTAATAGTTTTGTAATTAGCAGCCGCATACTGTAGATGCGAAGTGGCGTGAACGCAAGCCGGGGGAGAGGTGGGGGGGGGGGGGGAGTTAACGCGCTTCCGAGTGATACACGCGCCGTCCGAATCCGAAATTTAAGTTCCCGCGCGTTGCCGAGCAGCCAATCCGGCGCGGGCGTCGTTGCTAGGGTGTCTATCGCCTGCGCGCTAGAAATACGCCGCCCGGCCCTAAGGGGGGGGGGGGGGGGGGCTCTAGTTTGCCCCCCCACTCAAAAACAAGTTGGTACGCCACTGGTTGAGTACGATAATTGCGCCACAAATATACACTTTTGTGCAAAGTTTCATTGTACTGCGTCTTTTGACAGAATTGTACGGCTTCTTTTACGACCGAATAGCGCTCTGAACCCGGTGACAGTTTTACATGAAGGAAAGTATATACACCGACGCACAACGCGTTTGTGCGAATACCGGGTGTGGTAGAAAATAGAACCGTGTTCTTCGAACCGTAAAAATAAAGGGTTTTAGGAAACCGTCTTTGCATACCCGATACGGTACGATGGGCCCTACGGATACAAACTGCGCATGCGCAACCAAAGAAGACTCGCACATGCGCAGTTCGTGCCGGAGGGCCCATCGTACCGTATCGGGTGTGCAGAAATGGTTCCCTAAAACTCTCTTTAGTAAACAGCATCGCCCAACGCTCGGTTTACCAGGTGCCAAAGTTTCCTGGAGCGTGTCTCCGACTCCTGTGTTCAGCGTCCTATCCCACTCGAACATCAAAAGTGGTCCCGAACGGTCAGTCAATGACGTCACAGAAGCCGGAGTGTCATGTTGGCTAGAGCCATGCTGTCGGATGTCGCGATCCTGGCGGTTGGTCGTAGAAACGCTGGCGAAGAGCACGTGTAAACTCGAGTGTCGCTGTCATCACAGCGTCCCAACGTCTGGCTGCCGGAGCTTCCGTGATCCAGACATGTACAAGTTATTCAAAAAAAGTGATTAAGTTAAGTTACTGAGTATTGACCTCAAAAGTAATTTGAGTAGAGTAGAAATTACTCAAATAGAAAGTAATTGAGTAAATTACCTATTACCGTAAAAAAGTAGCGAATTACTTTGAAGTTACTTTTATATGTTTTTGTTATGGTAAAAAAAAAGTACATAGGTTTTGATCCGTTAGCGAATTTGTGCGAGCCAAATATGGATCGGATTTTTATTTTCAAAGAGATGCTTTAATAGCTGGTTGTGCTTCTGCGTACATAATAGACCGATCTCATTAAGCGATCGGCGCATGCGTGACGCCGCCATAACTTTAGTTCACAGGAGGCAAACGGCATTGCACGAGAGGGCTCGTGCCGTCTCGTGCTTAACACGCGCAGAGCTGCAGTGAGGTTGTCGCACGTGCAAAAAGACTAAAGTTCCCTCGATGCATTGCGGCAGCGGTGGCATAGTCTAAAGGTTTGTTCACACGATGCATCTTTTAGGCGCGCAACAGTTTCGCGACACTCAAGTTTCGCGAAATGTGCTCGTTCACACGTACCGCTTCACGTGCAACAACGATGCCGTTTTGACTCGCGAAAATGGTTTCGGTGTTGACCATAATGTGGCGCTCCGAATCAGATCGCTATTTATCTGGGGACCTGCTTTGCGCATTTTATGCAGTCAATTCAATTCAATACTTGGAGCGATCTCGCATGTGCGCAAAGCCGATTGAGGCGGCAACCTGTACGTGCAGGACATGTGCCGGCGCCGAGCCCGTACGCAGCCAATTCATTGCCAAAGCTCCTATCAATGCACATGGTATTCATAGAAACGCTACGTGCCCAATCTGGTTACTTCTCGGCGCCCATGTCTGCCCCGATTTTACTGTGCACTGTTTCAGAGAGCGCAAATGATTTCACGTTCGAATGTAAACAAAGCAAACTTGGTTTCAGTTTATACCCCTGTTACATGGGCACACTTAACTGCGGTTAGGCTAAGCCACAGTTAGCGCACAATACTTGCGGACAACATTCTGCGGCTATGCAGTCAAAGCTATGGGCGAACGTGCGCTTGAGCATTTTGAGCACCCATCGAAGCAGTGCACGCGCGCTCTTCACTTCTTCTGAAATAGCTGTCTGAGAGTATAGTGCGGTAACTGTGGTGCCACGTAACAGCAGTTAAAGCGTTAACCACGGTTAAGGGTGCCCGTGTAACAGGGGTATTATCCAGTGGTATCGTCGCGACAACAACGCTATGAGCACTATTCTAATCTCGCCAACTCCCGCTAATTGTCTTCGTCCATCGCTGGATTGTTTTTCCGATATGCTACTCACTTTTCCTTCAGTGGTCCTTGACGTGCTTGCGGAAGCGCCGGCAGTATCCATCGTTCGTGGTTTCGGTTTTTTCGGATTTGGCTCGGCTACAACACCGGCAGTGAAGTGCTCGCTCCCCCCTCAAAGGCCACGTGAGAGCGTTTCTGAGCGGCCATTGGCGGCGCCCTCAGAGTGATTGACAGGACTCGGCAAAGTTTCAGCAAAAGCTCGCTCCAAAAGCGAGGTGTGCGCGCAACTTTTTTTAGATGCGCGCGTCCTTTTCGGACTCGTTCAGACGGCGCAACCATTTCGCGAAACTACATTTCGCGACACTAGATGCGCGAGAAAAATGCATCGTGTGAACAAGCCTTAACTGGCTGGTGAGATTGGTCTATTGTTTTGAACTTTCTTGTTTGTTTGGTCAATGATGCACTGCAAATGTTTCGTTTCTACTTTGAGGTTTAGCACTGCCTGAGCTTGATTTTTAGACAGCGTTTGCTTGTTTACAGTGTTGCGTAAAGTACATCTAAAAGTAGTTGAAGTAAAGCACAAAGTAAATTAGAGGTTATGTATTTCAAGTAGAGTAGTAAGTACACCGGGTGCAATTTACTTGAAGTAACGTATTATAAATACAATATATTTCAAGGTAAAGTACCAGTATATTTAACAGAATCTTTCATGATGTCCTTTCATTCCCTATACAGTGTTTTTTAACTGGTACGCACTGCTCCAGGGGTAATCGGAGGTGTATCAGTTTTTTTACGGAAATGGCAGCAAATATTGTATGAAGTCAAGTCGCCACAGAGTCGTTGTTTTAATCTCGCTGACGAACTATTTAACACAATCACCTTATAAGGCAGTTATTTGTGTCGGTCTTATAGCCGCCATTACCTCACTCAGAGAAATGACCAGATGACGTCTAGAAAGAGCGCGTTTTCACATGACGTTACGCCATTTTTTTTTTCAAGTTCGGGGAGTGTACATTGAGGTCGGGAGTTTTACTTTCCTCTGAAAGTACAAGTACATGCCCAGAGAATGTACTGCGAGTAAAGTACAAAGTTCTTAAACAGTAGTACTTTATGTATCATGTTCTAAAAGTACTTCCCACCACTGCTTGTTTATTATTTTTTATATAAAAAAAACTTTGGGGGAATTATTAAGGTTTCTCAAACGATCTTCAAATTTTTGAAGATCTACATATTCCATGTTTTGGGAGGAAAGGCAACGCAAAAAGGTCCCCTTGGCGTTGCCTTTTAGCACGTGACTCTTCGAGTATCAGCAGGTGCTGCATTTTGTTGCCCCCTTTGAGTAAGGATGCAGTGTGTGCACCTCCTGTAGTGGGCGAGAGTTTCTACATTGAGAAGAAGCGGGAACCAGCCCTTTCTTCGAATGGGTCAAGTCTCCTTGAGCTTCGGGACACACAAAAAAAAAAAAAAACGCCAGTCTTCGGCGCTAATCCCGCAGTTACGCGGACTCTCTTGCGTCGTGCCTGTTCGCTCCCCACGCTTCGTCGCAGTGTTGTTGCAGAGAGGGGGGGGGGGGGGGGGGGGGGTGCTCGGTAAAATTTTGGGGGGTTTCGGACTCTCCAACCCATTTTCTTCCCCCCCCCCCCCTTTCCTACGCCACATGCTTCCCCATCTTTGCAAATATCAGCTGATCTTCCAACATCTTATCTCTTTTGTGCAGGAATGTTTGTTGATAGGCAAAACAACCATTAAAATTCGAAAGTAATTTGTAATTTGAGTAGAAGTTCCTCAAAAAAAGTAATTAAAGTAAACTACTAATTACCGAAATAAAAATGTAATTGAAAGTTACTAAACTACTCAGAAAAGTAGTTAAACTACAGTAACTTGAGTAGGGTAGTTGAACTACGTACAAGTCTGCCGTGAACTGATGAGCTGGAAAATAGGGAGTTTTCGTAAATCGTTTTCGCCGTCCCGCAACGCCCTCCGCAACCCGCTACGATACCCGGAACTCTATACAGTCAAGGCCATCGGCGCGCAGGCGGAGTAGCGGCTTCTTCGTTGCGGAGGGCTTAGCGGAGGGGGAAACGCGGTCTACAAAAACTCTCTAACGACATGCAGCGGAGAGCTTCCGTGAACTGATGAGCTGCAGAGCGGCATGCAGCGCAGCAGGCGTCTGCGACATTTTCTACGGGGGAAATCCACCACCGCTGGTGGTGGATGAAGGGGAAATCGAGGGGCGACTTCTTTGGACACGGTAAACACATCTGTCGGAGACGTGTTCCAGGCACCATAATGCGATTAAGAAGTGACACGAGATTTTTGGAAATTTTCAATGAGAAAATGGAAACCGTTCTCTGCATATACTCCGTTCACACATAAGCTGAGACTATAGCCAAGGCTACAAGCGCGAGCTAGCACGCGCTCCTGGCTTTGATACATGCATTTCTAGCGCGAGCTTTAGTTCTGCGGAAGAACGCTGCAAAGGAGCAACCTCGAGCTCTCGTGCTATACTTCATCTCACCTTAGCACGGACTAACTGCGAAGGCTGTGCAAGCGCGAGCGGCTAGCTTCGACTGCCTTGACTGGAGCACTCGCTGCACGAGCGCTCGTGCAGTCGCCGAGGCTTCATCCAAAGCAACTGGCTCGGGCTTTTGGCACGCGCGGCTAACAATAGTCCATGCTAAAGTGAGACGAAGTATAGTGGTACATTGGCTGCAATCTCAGCTTAAAGGGACTATGGCTATGTTTCCATGAATGCGATTGTAGCGCATCGAATCCAGCAGGGACTGTAAGGCAACGAAACGACTCAAGACTTGCGAAAATGTGGGTTGTCGAGTGCCTCTTTTATGTAATAGCAGAAAGTCACAATTCAAGGTCGCGTTCGATCCCGTCTTTTACGAAACGCAATTTTTAGCAAAACAAACAACAAAAAAACTTTTTCTTTTTTTTTTTTTGGGGGGGGGGGGGGGGGTTCTGTATTGTGCGACCGACAGTAGCAGACGATTCCCCGTCGTCTGCTCTCGCACCTCGCCCTCCTCGCCTGAGCGATGCATGACGAGAATCACAAGATTGCATTCCGGCGCACTCTCGTTTCTCTCGGTGCAGCGGTGCAGCAAGTGCGTGCACGCGTGGAGTGCCGTCACTGAAGCGAACTCAGAGAGTGCAGCCACTCGTGGAGTGCCGGCCGGAACGAACTCGTCTCCGAGTGGCCACGCGTGGGCACGAGTGCAGTAAAACTCAGTGAAACGAACTCGCTATTAGACACACACGCGAAATATAATAAAAGTCTTGAGTCATCAAGGCACACACACTATATTAAAATAGAAAAAAATATGATACCCATTTTTTCGGTAATTTCTAAAAAGCTGCACGTACGTTGATTGAAAAAAAACAAAAAAACTACAAAGACACTTAAGACTGCTAACGTGTAGGAATACGAAAGCATTCGTATACGTAGCGCATTCCTACAAGCTGCGACCCGCACTGAGCCCGACTGGGCGACTTCTGCTGAGGCTGGCCGGGCGGGTTCTGCGGCCGACCTCTCTGCAGAGCCCCGCCACCCTCTCCCTCTTACCGGCGGCCGGACCGCTGCGCCATGGAGAGAACTTCTCTGTGGGGTGGCGTTCCTTGGAACTATGCCGCGCGCCAGGCAATGGGAATTTATCCATCAATTCGCTGCTACTGACTACAGGCTTCGCTCCATGGGACAGGGGAAATTAGGTGCCGTTTGGCGCGGCTTCAAAAGCTGATAACGCCGGTTCGCTCCATAAAACAGTTAATGCTTTCGCATTAACAAAAAAGTTGCACAGGGAACCGGGAGCACTTTGTGCATTCTCTGCGTAATTCACAACACGGCGTCGTATCGCGGAAGTCGCGGGCTGAACGGCTGAACGAAGCGGACTAAATTACACTCCGGCGATGTGCGTAGCAAACCCGGCTTAGCGCAGCGCATACATATGCTGAATTGGTCGAAGATATCGAGTTCCTGGTCGCCGCTGGCCAATGAAAGGCGCACGTTCTGCGCTACGCTGCTTTCGCTGCGCTCAACGTCGGAGTATGCGCCTAGAAAGTGAGAGAGAGGAGTAGGAGAGGTCAGCGCGCAAGGACGTCAGAACGCCGAGCTCCGGTTGGAACGATTAGTGGGTAGACCTACAGCTAGCTCTGCCTTAGTCTCCACTGCACTCGTCGAACGCGCTACAACGCGTTCGACGAAAGCCAAACGCCGGCGTCCGGCGTTTGGCTTTCGCACTATAGAATGCGTTCGACGAGTGCCCTGGAGACAAAGGCAGCCTTTATCTCCACCGCACTCGTTGAACGCGCTACAACGCGTTCGACGAAAGCCAAACGCCGGCGTCCGGCGTTTGGCTTTCGCACTATAGAATGCGTTCGACGAGTGCCCTGGAGACAAAGGCAGCCTTTGTCTCCACCGCACTCCTCGAACGCGTATAGAACGCGGTATGCCGGCGTCCGGCGTTTGACTTTCGCATTCGAACGCGTTCGACGAGTGCAGGGGAAGCAAAGGCAGCTAGCTTTAGGTCTACCCACTAATCATTCGAATCAGAGCTCTGCGTTCTGACGTCCTCGCGCTCTCTCGTCTCCTTCTCTCCCCCACCTTTTCGGCGCATAAATGAGCCTTAAAGGGACACTGACACCCCCCCCCCCCTTCCCCCCCCCCCTATTTGTTTTTAATATTGTGCCATGCGATTAATTATTGTGTCAGAAGACTACCCAATCCATATTTTGCTACAGTGTCACGTATATTTTTCATAAAGTAAGAAAAAGAAAAAAAAGATACTGCTCGAAATTGAAACCGGTTCTGGACTGGGATGGATGAAGAAATATAGAGGAGGAGAGTGTTGGCGTAAGTAACGTGGTTGTGCAGCTATTTTTTTTTTTTTTTAAATCAACGTATTTCCAGCTTTTTAGAAGTCGCAAAAAAATGGGTATCCTATTTCTTTTATATTTTTAATTTTGTGTGTGCGCCTTTGATGACCCACGACTTTCAATATATTTGGTGGTTGTGTCTAAAACATAGGAAACGTCACGTGATCACGAGAAGAGAGTGAGCACACCTCAAACTGGTTGGTACTCGATCGGCGGTTTTCGGGCGGTGTTCGAGGCGGGGCTTAGGCCGCACGTCCGGAGGCTTCCTGGGTCGTGACGACGACCGTTCCCCGAAGTGAAGAACCCAGGGGTCCAGTGGAGGTGGGAGAATTGGTAACGTAACGAACGGTTTAATTACATGGTAGCGATACAGTCGTCAAATCCGAGAGAACAACTCAGCAGCCTCACGCCCCGCCTTATATAGGGGTCCGTTTTCTCCCTCACTCTCCGCCAGGGCAGCAGGTGCGACCGCCAAGTGCGTAGCAGAGAAGTCCGCCGCGTCGTAGCCAGAAATGCGTCATAGCCATGGTTCTCCGCAGTTAGGCCAGGCCTCTCCCCCCTTCCGGAGCGCACGAACCCACACGCACACACACACACGTCCCGTTGACGTCACGGACGCGTTGAGACTCGTTTTGGGCAGGCTTCGGCAGGTGGCCGGCAGTCCTGACACGTCGGGACTCGTTTCGGGACTCGTTTTCGCAGCGTTGAAACTCGGAAAAGGTTGCCGAAGGTTCCATTCTTAAAGGGGCCCTGCAATGACTTTTTTACTAATTTTTAATTTGCACCAAACCTAAGCGCACTGAACGTAGTAACTTAATGACACTTTTATTTTCTCGAATTTCGCTTTATTTTAAAAGTTATAGGCAAATTAAAATTACAAAAACAAGCAAAAAATAACCTCCTTCATGACGTCCTTGGTTGCTTGAGTGGCCGTGAACTAGACGAGGGGTAGTGAGCTGAGCGAGCGCTCACGGCTGCCGCACTCCGTGTCGACGGCGCGAGAGGGCGCCACTAAAGCGTGTTCTGGATAGGCTGTATGTAGCGGGCAGCTAGAGCGGCTCTCATTGCATTTGCTGCGCGATTAAACACTAATTCGGCATGACACTTCATTGGCCACAAACGACAGCAAACACGGGGTAAAGATCAGTTCAGAATGGGAGTCACTTCGCGCTGCCATACCGCGAAACGGCCAAACCGCCAGACAAAGCTGCTCGCCGAAGGCCTTG
Organism: Ixodes persulcatus; assembly: GCA_013358835.2. Taxonomy (NCBI): domain Eukaryota; kingdom Metazoa; phylum Arthropoda; class Arachnida; order Ixodida; family Ixodidae; genus Ixodes; species Ixodes persulcatus. The sequence goes on along the minus strand of JABSTQ010011078.1, from coordinate 1,631 downwards.
GGAGCGCTCAGAGCCGGTCGGATCCTTCAGTCCCTACGACCGCAGCGCCGCCGCATACATCCGGGCCCTTTCCGTGTCGGCGCCTGATCCCACTACTCCTTTCTAGGGGTGTCGCGAACTTTTGTCGAACCAGATTTTTAGGTCGAACTTTCGGGGTTCGACTGGGTCGAACCGGTTCGACGAACCTTCGAACTTTTCACCAGATTCGACCGGTTCGACTTCGTGGGCAGTGTGGCCAGACCTTGATACAAGCATGTCTACGTTTGGAGAATTTTTTTTTTTTATGCAAAGGGTTATTTTATTTTATAAACAGTTGCAATTAAAAGAAACCAATTCTAATCACTGAAGAAGTTAATAACTTAATTTTTTGTACTGTATTAACTGAAATAACCAATCAGCGCTGTCCTTAATTCATCCCTTAGCCATCACCATCCAATCCGAAGCCAACTAGCCAGCCTGTCGCGCATGCGCACACGAGTCGAACCTCAATACAAGGTTCGTCGAATTTTCCACTAAAAGTTCGAAAAAGTCGAACCTGGTCGAACTCGAACCTCGGGCGGTTCGCGACACCCCTACTCCTTTCTAGTATGCGCCGCCTTTTCCACCGCTTGGTGGCGGGTATGTCGACGGATCATTTCTTGTTTCCGTACTTTATAAACTGCATTTGTTTCTTTTCTGATCTAAAATACTGAACAAAAACTACTTTTATAAATAATTGAAACGGTTCGCGCCACTTACATTTTGTATTTCGACTAAAAAGAAGTTTTAGCGGCTCTGACCAGTAGTAAGCCCAGGACCTAAGACGTCACATTACGCGCGCTTTCGGTACCGCGGGTCGCCCCCGTCGGTGGAGGAGGTTTCCGCGTCGTCCGGTTAAAATATGACGCACTGATATTTTGTTACTCTCTCCGTGCCCGCTGGCTTGCCCAAACCCCAAGAGACGTGGAAACCGCAAAAAAGGTAGACGCTTAATTATGATTGCAGGGCCCCTTTAACAGCGGAAAGAAAACGATTTTCGAGCCGCGAATTGTTTTCTGGGTAATCAGGCTCTTATATGTCATGTACAACTAAAAACCTTGGCGAGCATAAATACCTTGTCAGTGTCCCTTTAAAGGGACACTGACAGGGTATTTAAGCTAGCTAATATTTTTATTTGTACATGGCATATGAGACCCCAACCTCCCAGAACACAATTTGCGACTCGCAATTCGTTTTCTTTCCGCCCGAAAACCGCCGATCGAGTACCGGCCAGTTTGAGTTGCTCTCACTCTCTTCTCCATGGTCACGTGAAGTTTTCTTTGGTTTAGACACAACCGCCAAAGATAATCAAAGTCGTGGGTCATCGAAAGCACACACTCAATACTAAAAAGAGACAGAAAATATGATATATCCAGTTTTTGTGGCTTTTAAAATGCTAAAAATAAATTGATTAAAAAAAAAAAGAAGTTGTACAGTTACGTGACTTGCGGGAACTTTCTCCTCTACATTTCTTTCTCCTCCCCAGTCCAGTTTCGGTTTCGATTTCGAGCAGTTCCGTTTTTCAATTTTATTAAAAATATACCTGACGCTGTAGCAAACTATCGATTGGGTAGTCTTCTGACACCATAACAAATCGTCTGGCAAAAATAAGA